>BQNB010002532.1:0-90000 GCA_026074375.1 Tanacetum coccineum
GTACGGGTTTAGCAAAAAGATACGGATACTTCTTTTGAATTTGTTCTTCGCGTTCCCATGTGAACTCATGACCTCTCTTGGCATAATGATTGCAGACTTAGTAGGTCGGTTAACAATCACCCAAATGACCCTAGCACATGTCAAGCATTTTCTAACATAGGTGGCGATGTCGGATTTTATATTGGGCCACCAATATAGCTTTTTCATGTCTTGGTACATCTTGTCAGAACCCGGATGGATGGAGTATTTTGATTTGTGGGACTCGTGCATGATCACAATCCTCAAGTCACCATAACCTGGCAACCAACTCCTGCTGTTTAAGCATAGGGTTCTGTCGGTGCGGGGTTCTAACTTTTCCTTTGGTATATCCTTCCTGATCATTCCTCCTACACCTTCGTTCTTAAGATTCTCTGGTTTCTGTGCTTCGGTCTAAGCATTCAAGATTTGTTTGGGAAGATCCAAACCAATAGTCATCACTAAGACTCGGACTCTTAATGGTTTAATTCGCTCTTTCCTTCTCAAAGCATCAGCAACAACATTCGCTTTTCCCGGGTGATAACGAATCTCACAATCATAATCGCTGAGCAACTCTAACCAACGACGTTGCCTCATATTCAACTCCTTTTGGTCAAGTATGTGTTGTAGACTCTTATGATCTATGAACATCGTACACTTGGTCCTATACAAGTAGTGCCTCCAAATCTTTAGAGCAAACACCACTGCACCAAATTCAAAATCATGAGTAGTATAATTTTTCTCATGAATCTTCAACTGTCGTGATGCGTAAGCAATCACCTTCTCGTTTTGCATCAATACCGCACCCAATCCTTTATGTGATGCATCGCAATAAACAATGAAGTTCTCAGCTCCTTGAGGGAGAGCTAAGATAGGTGCGCTACACAACTTATTTTTCAATGTCTGAAAAATTAGAAGTAACCGCTTGGATTAGATCTTGGCGGGTGTCACACCCCATAAAGGATTAGATCTTGGCGGGTGTCACACCCCATAAATTCCCAGTTAGTATTCTGACCCATTCCGGTCATTTACTTTTAAATTTTATACGTTACGTTTGAATCTGACAGTTTACCGGGAAGTTAAACCGCGTAAAAACTAAAAAATGTCATCGGACGTGTCCTGGCATCGATTTTTAATTAATTTAGGCATTCTATGAGATATTTTAACTTTTCTGAGTATTTCATGATTTTTGATCACATCCGATATAAATTTTAGGGTTTTATTTCTTAAATTGCGTTTTTCGCATTTTTGACCAAACGGAACCCTGAAGACTCGAAAACTTTTCTTGTAAACTCAAGTTATCGATAATCTTATACCCTAAGTCCAAAAATATCGTGATCATGCTCATGTCCTCACCTCTACCCACAAACTTTAGCCTATGGACAAGCTTGGACTTAAAATTAAATCATTTATGCTCCACTAACTCAAAATTTGAAAACTTACCATGCACTAACTTATAATAAACACTGGATCCTTGTAGTTGATCAAATTAATCGTCGATCCTTGGGAGTGGATACCGATGCTTACCGTCCGGCTTGTTAATTCGCAATAGTCGCATGCACATTCGAAATGATAGTCCTTCTTTCGATATAACAAGTCCGGAGCTCCTCAAGGTGAGGTCTAGGTTTATGAGAGCCCTTTGTCGGAATTTCCTTTAGTTGAATTTGACAATTCTTTCATCTGGACGTGCTAATTGATAAGGCGCCCGTGTTTAGGTGCAAAGACAGGTCATCAAATCGATTCGATATTTCACTAGTGGATGGTGGAATACCCGGCAAGGGTCCTCGGGAAATACTTCGAGAAAATCTTGAATGATTGGTACGTCTTCAAGTCGCTTCTTCTTTGAATTGTCTTCGTCCTCCTTTATGGTACTATGTGCCAAAAGACATGGCATCCTTTTAGCAAGTGCCTTTGGGTTTTGGTACACGAGATGATGTTTAATCGGGACTCGTGTCCGTTGTCGCTTCCGTCATTACGAACAATTAATGTTTCATTTCCCCATTGGACATTTCAAAACGATCTTTCGGTATAGCTATCATGGCATGATTTATTGACACCAATCGCATACCATTAAATGACGTTGAAACTACCAAGTTATATGGGCATTAGGTTGATGTTGAATGAATGATTTAGTAAATTCTCTAATGGCGAGCAAATTTGATAGCAAGATGTCTAGTTGACTTAGTGATGTTGTCTCGGCTTTTTCTTTTCGACTTAGTTTGGTATACGGAGGTGTCAACTTTATAGTAAGATGGAGTAAAGGTCTGCTTAGTTGCTATGGTTACTAATTCAATTTCCCAAAGTAAACGCGTTTTACGAATACGCACACAAAACTTTTTTTTCTCTTTCAAGGATGTAAGTAAAATGGATTTATTGACAAATGTTACATGGTGACTACTCTTAGCATGGCATAGTCCTTCCTGAATTATACATAGGTATCAGGCTATGTATATTTGAGGGCTAACGAGCGAATGCTCAATTTTTGTTCAAAATTGTGTTATGTATAAAGACAGTATCAAAGCAGTTTTATTAGATGACAAAATGATTACAAGGTTGATGCAAGTTTGTTGACTAGGATGAACAATAAAAATGGTTTGCGAGAAATCGTATGATGGTTTTCAAGACGATAGCTAAATGACTTATGAGTTGATAATAAAATAATTTATGTGGTGAGAAATGGTTTCATAAGGTAAGAACAAGATACTTCATAAAGTGATAGTAACGTAGTTTTTAAGATGATTGCAAAATAGTATATAAGATGTCAAGAAGGTAATTTACAAGGTATTTGTGAAATAATTGAGAATGGTTTATAAAATGTGAGTTTATTGAACGATTCATAAGATAATTTGTCAATGATAGTGAGATGGTTTATAAAATGATAGTTTATCAATCGATAGTAAGGTAGTTTGTTAATGACATCGACTTTGTTTATGAGACAATACTAAAATTGTTCATGAGGTGGTATCAAAATAAACTTCGAAGGAATCACGTGTCAGTTCATAATGTAATAGTAAGGAGTATATGTTGTGATAACCAATTGTTTCACGGAATCTATAAAAAAAATAGTTAAAATTTTTTGCCCTGAAAACAGTTTATGAGCACAACGAATAGTTTATTGTGTGACTGTATACGTTCATAAAACATAATGTTGTAGTAGCGGTTTGCATGTTAATAGAGAGTTGAAATAAAATTGACGAAGTTTTCATAATACCATAATTTGATAGATAATTAGGTTCATTGTCTCTTCCCACCAAAAAGACTACATGTTTTCTTAATACTAAAAATCTCCAATACAAGCCAGTACATAAATCATGAAGAAAGTTATTCTATGTGTGCCGTCGAACTGAAATGGTTCATGAGTCTTTAGTTTCCTAAGTCCTCACGAATCCTGACGCTGGGACTCTTGAACCGCAAGACAACTGTCTGCTCAATCGTAACACGAGCCTTGTCTCTCACGGATTTCGAGTAATCTTCTCATTGCTCTGTTAGTTGATCCCAAACGCAATGAAGCCCTTTTTCTACCTCAGCAATGTCTGCCCTAAATCTACGAAGCCGTCGTCTCTCCTGTATGGGCACTCCTAAATATAAATGCTCTTGTTATGCCTCGTATTAGCTCCCCGTGTGGGCTTAGTGTCCTATAATGGCCGCTGCAGGAAGAAAAAAGCAACTGCAGCGACAGGCTCTGGGTGTGATGGCATCTACCCGGATATCGATCGGGTCCCCAAGTTTCTCCTCAGCAGAGACGGGAATAGTAGATGCAGTCATAACCTGCACAAGCAAAAGTTTATATAAACGTCTTTATATGAAACCATGCAGGATGCGTGCACTATGAAAGGTACATACGATGTACGATGATGCATGGTGAATGAATATGCACACATGGCAGTGATGAAAAATGCGACCATGGCGAAATGGATGCATTCATGGTATGATGGATGATGGTATGTAAGATTGGTGGTATACATGAATGATGTTTTGATTGATGATGGTATTATCATTAGATATGATTTATATGTTTAGGACATAACGAGTTTATAGTATTACTTTGTCTTAGAATGTTCTAGTATTTTTTATAACTCTTATATAAATCAGTGTAATATAGCTAGGCGGGGGGACGGGTTTGTAAGTATATATATATAATATATATATAAGGACTAATAATAATTTATACTTAATATATTATAACATGTATGTGATACCATTGCAGCATCTAGTATACCTAACTAATGCAACAAGTAATGTATGAATGAATGGCCCATGAAAATCCCTTTGTATGATGCAATGTTTGAAAACGGTTATAGTTTCCAAAAAAACAGTTTAAAAAAACAAATTTTTTAAAATTTTTTGGGGGGGGGGGGGGGGGAAAAGACCTGGTTCTCTATAACCTTGGCTCTGATACCAATCTGTAACACCCCCAAAATGGGTCGCAGCGGAAATGTGTCAGGGGGCGTTACTTCATAATACAACAGCTCAGGATACAAGAGAACGACCTCTAAATGTGTCGTTTGAAAAGTAATCTCGTTGATTTTCTTGAAATTGATATAACATTTGTCCCATAATTGCATCACAATGAAAAGCTTAAAAGTAATACAACCCAACGAGATTTGATCATTTGTATGTAAGAAGAAATCCATGAATGAATTCTATCAATTTAGACCTTCCAATGCACATCAAGTAAGCAAGCATCTAATTCACCTGAGAAAAACATGCTTAAAAGTGTCAACATTAACGTTTTGGTGAGTTCATAGGGTTTTGTAAGTATAAATGTAAATGTTGGAATCCAAAGATTTATAAAGTATGTATGACCATTTCAATCCTTATAATAATCGCCAAAAATGTAAGAGTAAATGTAGAACCAAAAGAGTTTAGTGTTTATTGCTTCGCCGCAATATAATGAAAAGTGTCAGAAATTAGTAATGTTCAATAAGTAGTCTATGGACAGTGAAATCGTTGGACTTTTCCAAAGTAAGGGTCTATATAACAGACTACAGTACCACATATATTAATTCTTACTGTTGCACTAAGCTATGACCACTGAGCTCGGATCTTATATATGGCATTTAATGCAAATAAAGGCCGTGTAGATGTTCTAACCTTCGTAACATCCAAATTGCTCCGGAAATGTATGATTAGTGTTTCGTACTGTCCGAAAATTAGTGAGAGCTACTCACCCGAAAAGGGATGTCAATCCCAACTAGATATATTTATACACTGCGCTTCTCATACCGGTCCTCCGGTCCAAGTATTTAAAAGTTCATGATAATGGGCAATGTGGGTTAAGTTACTTAGGCACATGTAACAGGAGAGGATAACGAGAAACCACTTGTGTCAAATAAAATTAACCATTGTATTCGTAAATAGCTTTGAGTACTTAAATCCATAAGTAGAAAAGAGTGTGATAAAAATCAAGTAATTGAGTTTGTAATGAGTATGTAAACAATTTCATAAACGTGTATGCACTGATGTATGTGGACTAAAAGTATGAAAACAAGTTTGGTAATAAAACATTTGTAATTGTGTTTGTATTGAATTTCAATATCAAGTATGTAAACAAGTGTGTAGATTAGTATGATAAAAGATATTGTAATGAACATGTAAATCAAGTTGTATGAGCATGTATTATCCCTGAGATTTGTAAAGTAAATGTAAAACAAGTGAAAGAGGGGCTATAAACTCACCGTAAGTGAATGATTGATTATCTAATTCAAATAAGTGAATCGTCTCGGCAATCCGAATGCAACCTAATTATTTACAGGCCGTATGAGTATAATGTATTATATATAAATAAAGCATCACATGTTATATAGTTACACCACCACCTAATATTTTTTATTAAATCCTTAAGAGTTAAATTAATAATTAACCCGTACTTTGTTAGATTAAACGTGTATGTACTGTAACCCGTCAAGAAAAATGTTATTTTTATTTACCAATGTATCATTTGAAAAAATATATGATTTAATGTTTTTATTGGGTACATAATGATATTTCATTATTAATTCAATTGTTTTATAAAATAATTGTATCAAGTAAAAAAGTGATTTAACGCGCGATTTTTAAAACTTATATCTTTATCGTTTTGGACTCTGTTTTATACGTTTATTTTGTCCACCACCTTTGTTTTGTGGAAAATATATCAAACTATTCTTTTTTATAAAAATTAAACCTTTGATGAACAGTAACATTTAATGTTCATAACAGTTCATAAAAACTGTTTTTATGTAATTAATTATATATAACTTATAAAATACATAACTTGTTCATTTTAATTCCGTTTCTCGAGTTTCTTATGTCCTTGGATTCGTCATGAAGAGTGCTATGTTTATAAAATATTTATTTTTATAGATCAGATCTGAGACAGAAAGTATTTATATAAAATAACTTTTATAAAATTACAATGTCGAATCCAAACAGTAGGTATTAAAAGTTAATTAGGGTTTATGATTAATAAAACTAGTTTTATAATTACTTTTATTTAGGAACTTTGCACCATTATTTTACCAAGTATTATACCATATATCTTACATATATTAAGTCCTTTAAAAGTCCATAACACTTGACCAAATGGAATCAATGTCCTTGTGATCTTTTACACATCAACTTGTAATTAAACCTTCAACACCATTTAATTTGTAATTCATTCTTATAAATTATTTAACACTTATACCAAGCATGTACCTTTATTTCAAGTATTATTTCACCCCATACAACAATAAATTCGAATTACATATGCTTTAAAATACTTCATGGTCCACAAAAATAAATCTAAGTGGTGTTTAACATATAGTACAAGTATGTAACATATGATAATGAATGTTATGAACATTGAAGACTTTAATTAGACCATTATAGATGATGAAGTAGAATGATGAACACAAGTAAAAACCCTAAACAAGTTCCAAAATCAACCATAATCAGAAAACCCCTAAATATTGTTTTCTTTATCTAATCCATGTTACCCAAATCCAAGTTGCAAAAACCTACACTTGGAGTAACCTTAGATGATCTTGGATGAGAGTAATTGTATGGCTTGGGAATACTTTGTAAAAGAAATTTATATCAAAACCCTAGCTCACATCAGCATTACTACTCACAATCATCTACCACTCTGCCATCCACACATCTTCAACCACACTTTGCTGACAACACTCAACTTGAGTCAGGACTCTCTCCAATGGACAACTTAATTGAGAACTTAACCAACACACTTGCCCTACTTACCCAATCATACAAAACATACCTTCCTCAAACTAACAATCAACTCAGAACTTTCATTCAAATTCAAGAACCAAGCAACAGTTCAAGACGGAAGGGTTGTTGTTCAGATGTTTCAGGGTCGACTGAATAATTAGGACAAGGGAACAATGCATGGGGGGACAGGTTGCAAAGGTTATAGGGTGCTCAGAACAGAGTTGGGAATGGTACAGGTGCAGTTGGTTATGGGGGAGCTCAGAACAGAATTGGGAAAGCAAATCCAGGTCAAGCAAGGCAGATTAACTGTTACATCTGCAACGGTATAGGCCACATTACAAGAAACTGCACTCAACCCAAGCATCCACAGAACTCAGAATACTTCAAAGACAAGATGCTGCTGATGCAAGCTCAGGAGAATGGAGTGGTTTTGGATGAAGAATAGTTGTTGTTTATTGCAGGTGGACAAGATAATGCGGTTGATGAAGATGTAGATGAGCAACCAGTTCAAGATTTAGCACTCACTGTGGATAATGTGTTTCAAGCTGATGATTGTGATGCATTTGATTCTAATGTTGATGAGGCTCCTACTGCACAGACTATGTTCATGGCAAATCTATCATCCGCAAATCCTGTTTATGATTAAGCCGGTCCGTTTTATGATTCGGACATTCTATCTGAGGTACACGTTAATGATCACTATCAGGATGTTGTTTGTGAACATCATGAAGTACACGTGAGCATGACGATGTATAACAAAACTACGTTCGTTACTCACATGCTGATTATAGGGTATTAGTAATATGATTCCATACGATCAGTATGGTAAAGGACAAGCAGTGATAGTTGTACAAAGTTATGTCTCTTCTGTACAAAATGATGCATTAAATGATGTTATTAAATGTTATGCATAATCAGCCTGCCCAATATGCCTCTGTACCAACACAGAACAATGGTAGTTGATAAATCATTGACTGCTGAACTTGCGCGAGATATAAGGAACACGTCATACTGTATGAAGACGGGCCAATTTTAAAATAAAGAAACGAGACAAAGATTGTATGAACAATTAAGAGTAGTTATCACTGAACCGTAATATTAAGGAAGAAAATTTAAAAAAGCGGAACTTCATTCTTTAAGACTGCAAAATTACCTTACCATAACCATAGCAAAGTCAATGGTAAGAGAAGTTAAATCTTTGGAAAAAGCATTTTATACAGAATAAAATAAATACTTGAAGATTTTTAGTTTATTTGACGGAAAGCTTTCAAGAAAATGTCGAGGATAAATTATACAAACATGACCAGTCTCTTCAAACAGTTCACATGCTATGTTAACCAATGCCCTATTATGAAATGAACAGAGAAGGTAGGGTATTGGGCTACAAGATTCCTTTATGGTCTCACCTTGTTGCCAAAGAAGTTCAGCTGCCTTATATAAATGGTCATGAATTCATCAAAACCAATCATTGTCCCGGCCATAGTGCACAACTCAGAGGATACCTTAGAGTTAGCCAAAATCACTAAGAAGAAAATGAATGAAAAAATGAAAGACCCAGAGTGTGTGAAAAAGAAGGTTAAGATTGCACCACATGATTACTTGAAAGAGAATTATTTAGCGACCTTTACACCACAGACACAATTGACCCCTGAGCAGATATTTTGGTCTAAGGATCTCATTAAGATGAAAGCAAAAGCTCTAAAAGAGCAGACCCCAGCTTCAAGACCAATCAAAGCGTTGACGGTGTACCCTCCCAATACACCTGCAATGCTCGTCCCAAGGGTGCTTCCAACAAAGAGTCAAGTAAAAATTAACATTTTTGCACTAATACAACTTTTTTTAGACTTTGAAAAAACCTGTAAAAAGAGAATTACACCAAACAGGGATCACTTTACGGTGCATAGGGGTTTTGAACAAACCAAGGAATGCTATCTCTCCGAAGTTATTCCATTTTTCAAAACACTTAAAGAACATTTTGAGGGTATTCAAAAGGCTCTAACTAAAGAAATTAAAGAAATGAAAGAAACTTTTGAAGAGTTGGAAGCTGAGGTTGAGCAAAATGTTGTAAATAGGAAGCATGATGAGATTAAGCAGAAAAATCTCCTCATTGCTAATGATAAGTTAATTGCCGATTGCTTGTCCAATGAAGTGTTTTATATTGCAACGAATTCTGAGCTGACTGTATCTAGATTTACTGAAATGCATGCTGCCCACATCGTTGTTCAAGCATGTTGTCTAGAACTTGAAGCCGAGCTTTTTAAATTACTTGATAAGGTTCAAAAGGATGATCATACTGAATTAGTAAAATGTTTTTTCCAATCTTGAGGTAAATCACTTAAATTTACCCGCTCGAGATGCACTTGATTTTGACTCAGTCTTTGTAATAAAAAAATGAAAGCTTCCATTCAAGGAAAAGACAACGTCATCAAAAAATTGAGAATGCAAATCTCTCAATTAAATGAGACCCGTAGTGAAGCAGACCATACTCTTGATTTCAGGGCCTTAGATTTTCAAATCACCCAATTAACTGAAAAAGTCAACGTTCTCCAAGAACAAAATGAGCTTTTTCGGGCAGAGAATGAAAACGTTAAGCATCATTACAAGGAATTATATGATTATATTAAGATTACGCGTGCTAAACATATCGAACAAACAACTGCCTTGTTAACTGACAATGAGAATCTGAAAGCACAAATACATGAAAATCTACAATGAATCACTATGGATTCTGTAAAACCAAGAGTTCTTTCCCCTGGTAGGTATGCTATAGATGTTGAACCAATTCCTCTTCGCTTTAGGAACAATAGTGAAGTGCATCTAGATTATCTCAAACTCCTTAAGGAAAGTGTGGAAACCCTTTGCGAGATCGTAAAGGAAGCTAAGGTTGAAAGACCATTAGATAGCTCACTTGCATTTGCTTGCCTTTATACTAAACACTCTCAGGAATTGTTAGAATACGCGATTGGCACTTGTCCAAAAGATTTCAATTAACGAGATAAAAAGCATGCTGCTACCCCTTTAACTAGGAAAAAGCAAGTTACTCTTGAGGACCAATGTGTAACGTCAAATAGTAACATACATACAAATGTAGTGCAACTGAACATTCAGAAGACTAATGTCTATGTGCCTCCTTCTACAGGAGTAAATAGTTACATTAATGCCAGCGGATCACAGCCTAGGAGCAATACTAAGAAAAATAGGATCTTGCCGGTTAAGAGTGTCAACAAGAAGAAAGTAGAAGAACGCCCTAGGACCAATAAGTCTAGTTTGGAAACCACGAATCGTATTAATTCTAGTATTAGATCTAAGCGTACTGTAATTAATCTGAATTCTCATTCTGTTTGCAAGACATGTAACAAATGCTTAATTTCTGCAAATCATGATATGTGTGTGGTTAATTATTTGCACTTTGTGAATGCATACCCCTCTGTTAAAAATGTTGTACGTAAAGTTCAGCAAGTCTGGAAACCTAAGCAAGTCAAGCAAGTCTGGAAACCAACATGCAAAATACTTACCTATGTAGGTTATCAATGGATGCCCACGGGAAAGACATTCACTTTAGGAGAACAATGCCCTTTAACTAGGCTCATTAAATCCAAAGTTGTGCCTGCTAAGCAAATGGAAAACGTTAGTACTAGTAAAACTATGACAACTGGGAAATTAAGTCACACATCTCAGAAACCATTAACTAGATACCAACGTAAAAACCAACACTACCAGGCAGTTCCCGTTAGCATTCCTACTCCACCTGAGAATCAAGCAATTGCTTATGCTAACCAACTGGACCCCAACCAAAATTGGGGATCCAACTTTCCAAACTCTCCATCTTTGTCTATTTTCAAATCCAGGTCGTACAGATCATCCTTTGGTATTTGGACTCAGGCTGCTCAAAACATATGATGGGGGATCGCTCACGGCTCAGGAATTTCATGAAAAAGTTCATCAGGACAGTTAGATTCGGGAATGACCACTTTGGTGCTATCATGGGTTATGGAGATTACGTGATTGGTGACAGTGTGATCTCTAGGGTATACTATGTGGAAGGACTGGGACACAATCTGTTTTCTGTCGGACAATTTTGCGATTCTGATCTGGAAGTTGCATTCAGGAAGCATTCATGTTATGTTCGAGATACGGATGGTGTTGAATTAATTAAAGGTTCTCGTGGTTCTAATTTGTACACTATCTCGGTTGAAGACATGATGAAGTCCTCCCCAATCTGCTTGTTGTCCAAAGCCTCCAAGAACAAATCATGGTTATGGCATCGTCGTTTAAACCACTTGAACTTCGGTACCATCAATGACCTTGCAAGAAAGGATTTAGTAAGAGGCTTACCTAGATTGAAGTTTGAGAAAGATCATCTTTGCTCCGCATGTCAACTAGGAAAGAGCAAAAAGCATACCCACACACCCAAAACTGAAAACACCAACTTGGAAGTTCTTAATACCCTTCATATGGATTTATGTGGATGACTATTCGAGGTTTACTTGGGTTAAGTTTTTAAGATGAAAAGATGAAACCCTAGAGGTCGTCATCAAATTTCTGAAGCAAATACAAATCGATCTCAACAAAACTGTCAGATACATCTGTACCGATAATGGCACAAAATTTGTTAATCATGTTCTGACTGAATATTATGAACGTGTCAACATTTTTCACCAAAAATTACTTCCCAGGACTCCATAGCAGAATGACATTGTCGAAATACGAAACCGTACTCTTGTGATTTGACCCCGAGTGTTGGGTGACTTCAATTGGCGAATCTTCCGCATGTGTATGTTACTTGCTTGCATAATCCATGAGTGGGTATTATTTTTGAAACTTGCTGTGACCGTTGACCAAACTGTATCTAATGATGTTTTGTGACTTGATGATTTTAAAACTGTGAATTGCAATAACGAATTTGTGTGTTGAACAATTGTCGTTGCGCGAATCATATTGACTATGTTGTATAAATTGTTTGTGTAAACCATGGAAAATGTGTTTTCAAATTACATAAACTGACCCTATGGTGTCAACTAAAATTTTCTTTTCAAAAAAAAACATTTTTCTTTTTAAATAATAAGAATGGAAGGTGGTGCTATCTTTTTTTCTTCCTTTTGAAATGATTTAATTTTTACTGTTCAAAAATTTTCTTGAAATTAATTTACGCATGTAGCGTATGGAAAAGAAACGTTTTGACGAGAAAGGACATGATGTCGTTTGGTCCTCAATTATGCATAACCTGATCAACTATGCATAATTTAGGAAGAACCACGCTATGTCAGATAAATCGTCTCCCTTAAAACACTTGGTAATTGAGATAAATGTTTAGGTCAAGCTTCCGGAAGGAGAAAATATTTTTACCCTATTACAGATTCTTATACAAGTAACCCTATCCTTATCGACTGCATGGAGAGAGTCTCATGCGAGTCATTATGACCGAGTCGTTCCGGAGCGGAAATACCTACGGTATTGTTCGGAACGAGTGTGTCTAGAAAGGAGTGATGTTTAGTTCGTAGTATCTATGAGCGGTGATTGTTATGAAGACGTGTCAAGACCAAGTATAGTCGGTGTGCTAGTAAGCAATGGTAGATTTTAGCTATCAAGGGTGTGAACCTGATACCGACACTGAGAAGGAATCTTCTTGGAGATGTAAAGATTCCTAAGGTGGGTGGAAGCTGAGATGGTTAGTCCCGAGGTTGAAAGTGAGAAATAGAGAAGACTTATACTACATTGGATGTATGATGCCTTAAATATATCAACTGATGGCCGTCAAGAAGACTTCTTTCCCCGAAATAGAGTGTAGTGGTAGTATAGTCATAAGTATACCTGATGACGTTAAGGATTTTAATGAGACACTATGCGATACTTGACCTACGGTTAAGTGTAGTGGCCCTTACTCCGGGACGTGACGACCCAAGGGCGTAAAGAGTGGCGAATTGATTGAGATTCTAGTTAAATGGTAACGTCCGTTTCTATTACTGGAAGAACAACCGAAATAGCTAACGTCTTAAGTCGAGCGGTATTGAATTAGGAGTGTGAGTATTTCGACTTGTTGATTTGATTCATCAATGATGTTACGCGATGAGATGGGACCAAGCCAACGATGCTAGTCGCCATGAAGAAACGTTGAAATTTTTGATTTTTGTCGAACGAGCAATAAGTCCATGATGCTTATAGTTTTCTTAATTGATTATGATTTGTCATTTGACATTATGTGTTGTAGCGGGATTGTCGCCGCCGAATTATGTGGAATATGTGATATATGTGCTATGTGCTTTAAATGGTAGTGAACGTTCATGTCACTTTTACGTGGCCAGTGATGCGGTTTAGGATGTAAGAGAATGGGTGTAATCGCCCAAGTGAGAATTTATAATGTAATAAGGTGGGTGGACATCGCCGAAAGTCTTGTTGAGGATTGTGGCTTGAGGAACCCATGAGAGTGAGTGTAGACTAATTAGAATTAGTCGTGTTTATGTTGGAATTATCGTCGAGGTGGCTTGACTTTGTAACAAGCTCGGTACAATGAGGAAAATGTGACCGTAAGGGTATAAACCTAAGTGTTAGAATGAATAATTATGCTGAAAGCTCCAAAGGAAAGCGAAAGTGATATGTAATAATAGTCGCCAATGCTTGGTTAAAAGCGGGCGTGATGAATGCCTTAGTATGAGGCCAATTCATCGAGTCATCGTGTAAAAGATGGCGAGCGTACAATAAGTACTTATGTGATTATGTGGGCAATATTGTAAGATGATTAGGAGATCTAATGTGTTTCTGATTATTATTTTTTTCGCAACCGGTAAGGCATTATTGAACGAGACCGGAAGGGCGACATGTGTATCTTGGTTTTGAATAATGATGAGTATTTTAATTTGGATAATTATATAATTATATATATCGAATTTGATTATTGACGTCTATCTTGGTTTTAGTTAGCGATGTATGTTTTGGATTTTTTGTAACGAAGCATATTCTCGGTTTTTGGTATAATTCCGTATTTGAGTGCGACATATACTTTGATTTTAATTCACGACGTAAGTTTCAGCCTTGGTTTTGATAAGCGAGGTGGCTTGGTTTTGTTGTTTATATGATCCCCAACTAAGTTTGGATCGATCATCCATTTTAGAAAATTTCTAGGGAGAACGACGTAATAATTATTTCAATCGGATATATTCCGTGACGTATATTGTTCCTTATGAAGAACGTGACTATAAAAGTTAGAACGACGTGATTTGGTTTTGTCAAATATATTTTCGCAACTTGTTTTTGCCTCTTTTGATAAGAGCTACTATGATATTGTTTTGATTTCGTGGGTATAATTCACTGCTTGTTTTGTTGACTTTCCATCCGGAATAGTCGGAGCGAATATTGTATCGCATATATATTTTTGAAAGAATGTAAGAGTCTGCGTGATGACGAGAAGCCGTCATGCCACGGATGAAAGATGAGACGGGAAAGAAAGGCCGAGCACCGAGGACGGTGCTCCCTTAAGGTGGGTGGAATGTAACAACCCGAGTTTCACGACGCGTTTGACGATCGGTAATTCGACGTCAAAATATTTATTTTATAAAATCGTGTGAGCGAACGTCGATATTTAAATTTTTATTTGTCATTAATAATTATTTTCGTATTTTATTACGAACAAAAATTTAAAATATTTATTTTTTACATTTCGCGAGTCAACGTTTGGCCGCGCGTTCGTTAATCATTTTGAGTATCGTGAAAATTTACGACGCGTCTTGTTATTTTTTTTAAGATCGTAAATTTGTTATTTTATGGATGTCGTCATTTTGTTCCTTGTCTTGAGCCGGATTCGTGTTTTAAAATGTACACATTTTATTAAATATTTTAAACCAAGAAAAATGTAACGGAAAAATAAAAATGGTCTCGGTAGTGTAATCCCGAGCCACGATAGTCGGTTTTTATTTTGAGTAAAAGTGTAGCGTGTCAAAAATATAAAAGATAAAAGGGAAGAGGGACCATTTACGTTAAATTCCCAAATCATCTTCTATATAAAGAGGTCATATGCATCACATTTTACTATTTACATACACACATACTTCCTCCCCTCTTTTCTTTGTTATTCGGCCGGAAACCACCACCCACCACCACCGGAAAAGTTTTCCGGTCACCGATGCAAAATAATCCGATTACATATTATTGATCCTCTCATCAAGGTCTACATATCCCACTAAAAATATTTTACATGCAATAAGTATTTCGAGTTCTTGATTTTCGGTTCAAACTAGAAGATTTCGAGTATACAAGGGGTATAAAATGGTTAGATTGTTAAGCTAAAAGTGTTAGTTTGATTGGGAAAATTTGTTTGGTTGGTGTTGTTGTTTTGTGCGGGTCCGAGACCCATCCGAAGCCGAAACCAACAGTTGTAGTGTTGTTGTGAGTATTCTTTTATCCTTTATTTCGTTATGTATTTGATTTTGTATATTATACGTGATGAGATCCGATGAACTTGCGTCATCTAGTTAGATTGTGTTGTTGGTTGATTTAGCGAAGTGGGTAATGTTTATAAACCATTTTTGGATATATTGTGAATGAGTTTTGTGTCACACCCCCAAAATATCAGAGTATAATGGTATCTGAGGGAGCGTGACTTCATGATTATCATACTTCTAAGCAATACAGAACGACCTCTATATGAGACGTTTTATGAAAACGGATCATTTGAATTGGAAAATAATAAATTGTTTAACATTCGGCGGAAGCATAAAATAGATAATACAACATCGTTTTAAACAGAACAAGCGATCTTCGGATAACAAGAAAATGACAGCAATGCATGAGACTTCATATAGCATCTTCATTCTTAACACCTGAGAAAAACATTGCTAAAGTGTCAACATAAAGTTGGTGAGTTCATAGGTTTGTTTAAGCAGAAAATGTAGTGTTTATGAATCACAAGATTTCACCCGCATATGACAATATAACAGATACAAAGTCATATAAATTGCATTACTATTGTCTAAGCTCATGACACCGAAGCATTAACAGATACCAACAATAAATGAATGCCCTTGCAGGTGTCTAACCCGGGACACCCGTAATCTGACTCAAATGAAACTGTGTTTGCTTGACTAATGTCAGTCCAAGACAAACAGGGATTGTCAATCCTGATAGATCTATCCATAACATTCGCGCTCACAAAGATTGATGGTTCATGATGAATCGGGCAATTAGCAACTTGGGTTAAATTGGGACTTAGACCAATCAGTAATGAGTAATTGTACTTGTATTCACACGTTTAAAATAAGCAATGTTCTTACCCCAAAAGATGATTTAAAATAATAGAGTATGGGCTATGAAAACTCACCTTGTTGGTTAATCGTCTGAGATGGGTAATGGATCAAGGCACGTTAAATAATGACCCAGTCAAACACCTAAGTAATTACAATAAATCTGAGTATTCAATCTAAGACTTAATATATAAGATGATTTATGCGAATGGCCAAAAGACATGGTTGTTATGTGGTGACATTTTATGTTCTCATATCGTTGATTAGACCGTTGGTTCTAGGGATGATACACGATTACGCACCTATAAGTGTTTATTCCTAATTTAATGTAAATATGGGTTTAAGATCACATGGTCATATTCGTTAATACAATTTAGGTTTTAGTAATATAGCTATTATCTTAATGACTATCGAATTACATACGTATGTTTATTTCGTTCATTTATATATTCTAGTCATCACTTAAGTCTCGTATAATTAACCATTTTATGTTTCGTAGTTCATGTGAAATCGTCTAATTAATCTTTATAAAAAAATAAATCTATTTACTTGCTTTTAACATTCTTACGTTTCAATGTTTATAATTTAAATCACATGGCTTTTAAATCATATTTTAACTCAATTAAGTCTTGAAAATATTTTTAGTGTTAACTAAAAATGGTGAACCTGGATAAACTAGTTTACTTGTCTAAAAGTTCGGTTTCCTTTGTTAACAATTATAAAGCATCGTAAATTATTATTTATAACTTACACTCGTTAAAATAATTATACTTGTAAGGCTACTACACTCGTTATCAAATTGTCAACTTGTCCTTAAAATAATACATGCATTCTTGTATATTATAAGTTATCTCATGTATGCACATAATAATTCGTGTCCTATTATTCTTTCCTTGTTTTCCTTTTCGGCTGCATACATGACGCACACAAACAGCAGCTCAGGGCCACCGTTGTGGTTTCTATTTGACCTCATAATGCCTCACAAATACTTTCGCATTATAATAAACCTACATGGCTATTTTATCTTGCTTTCTTTCTCTGTTTTCTGTCGACACAACAGCCACAACTGTGGCTTTTGACTCTCACCCGCACACTCTTTAATAGTTATATATAAGTTTTCTTCTCCCTTTTATTGTATTCATATGCATGTATAACTTAACCTTCCATTACACTCGCATGGTTCTACTCTTAATACGTTGGTCACAAGATAGATAAAAGGTCGACGTTAAAGGTGAGGTGGTGTTCTTTTCGCAGCTCCACTGGCTGCAACAATGGCAGCAGCTTGTTCTAACAGTGGCAGCGAGGCCCGTTGCGAAAACCCACTATTTTGACAGCAAGGGCTGCCCACTATGCCATGTTTGGATTCAAACGAGATAGTTCCGTTGGTCATGGGTTTACAAGGCTTAGGCGTGACACTACGAGCATGATGTGCTCGTCTCTGTTAGAGTCCAACAGCGAGCAAGGCCTCGCTGTGGCTTGTCTCAGGTCAAGTGGTCAAACCCAGTTGCATGTCGAAGCTACCATACGAGGGTTTCCTCGATATTGTATGCGAAAACCCTAAAGTTCATCACCTCTAACAAACAACGTGTTTGGTCATGGTATGTTTAGAGTTTTTACAAAACTTTTCATTTCGTTACTTGTTTTATCCGTGTGATACATGGGCTACGAATTTCATTGTAGTTATTATTTCATGCATGGCGTGGTTTGGTTTTCGTATGCGTGAGCAAGCACTAATCATGCATGCACTATCTGTCGTGTATAAGCCTTACAAGGCCGAGACCTTTGGCTGGCTTGCCAAGGTCGTGCGGCTTTGGTTGCAATATAGGTCACAAGGGTAAATGTCATAGTTAAGCTAGAAAAGACTCACCGAGGTCCAAGCTCGATAGATGATGAGAAAGATGGTGGTGATGAGAGAAATTCGGACTTCCCTTATTTCAACCCTTTTAAAATCCAACGTTCGTCTAGCTTGTGCCCTCAACGAAGCTTGAATTCGAACAGTATAATTTACTTATTGTTTTCAGGTTTTTTAGTTGTGAGTTACTTGTCTATGCATGGTTCCCTTTTTATACTAAATTTATTGGCTTAGTTACTGATATTTTTCTCGTGAATGTACACTGTACAAATAGTCGCACCAGGGTAATGATTCTAATATTGTAGCATCATTATTTCTTTTCATAATACTGTTGGAGCATCTCCACTATTCTTTCATTTGAATTGTATCAGATTGCCAATACGTAACACATGATGGAATTATTCAAATTCATGAAGTAGTAGGGTAGTGTATAAGGTTTGGTAATGATGGTGTTTTATTATATATATATATTAGTTGTCATTTGCATTTGTATATAGATGTGAGTTATTTTTATCTTTGTTGAATCCATTTATAGTTGTCATGGTTATTAGTTTGTACGTAGACGGTTTCATAAAGTGAACTAAATTTGGTTCTTATCGCTACTCGTTCTAAAACGTCTTTTTAGACACAGAGTAATAATGGTGATATTCGTGTGAAATTTAAACGTTCCATGATAAAATAATGCATTGACGATCATAAGATAACTTCTCGTTGAAATTAACGGTAAACTTGCAAACTTGCAGTACATGACTTTTTACTTAATAAAACGAGAATTAAATTTTATTGCGGGTTGTCACAGTCTACCAAATAGATTTGAAGACATCTTTCCTCAACTGTCCATTAAAAGAGGAACTGTACGTTAGCCAACCTGAAGGCTTCAATAACCCAAAGCATCCATATCGTGTCTACTAACTGAAAAAAGGCCCTTTGTGGACTTAAACAGGCTCTTAGGGCATGGTATGACAAACTACTAAACTTTCTTATTGAAAATGAATTTACTAAATGTATTGTTGACCCAACACTTTTTTATATAAGATACAACGATGACATTTTGTTAGTCCAAATCTATGTTGATGACATCATTTTTGGGTTCACAAACCCATAATATTCAAAACGATTTGAAATTTTAATGAAAAATAATTTTAAAATGTCGATGATGGGTGAGATGAAATTCTTTCTTGGTCTACAAATTCATCAATCCCCATGTGGTATTTTTATCAGTCAGTCAACATATGCTTTAAAAATTCTTAAGAAACATGGTATGGAATCATGTGATAGCATTGGTTCTCCATTGACTACTCCACCTAAGCTAGATGTTGATTTACAGGTATTTCCCGTAGACTAATAGAAATACCATAGTATGATCGAGTCTCTTATGTACCTAACAACAAGCAGACTAGACATTCATCATGTTGTATGTATATGTGCTAGATATTATGCCAATCCCACTGAAACCCACCTCAAAGAGATTAAACGGGTCTTTTGGTACCTAAAACGAACCATTAAGATGGGTCTATGCTATCCGAAGGACACCGGTTTTGAACTAATCGGCTTTTGAGATGTTGATCATGCAGGTTGCCTAGATACACGAAAGAGCCTAAGCTGTTATTGTACGAGAATTCCACCAAAGGTAGGTGTCTATCCCAACCATTCCCGAAGTCAATCACGTAAGCTCTTAGCATGTCTTCTAATGTTTGAATGGTTCTATCACTCTGACCATCGGTCTGAGGGTGATAGGCAGTACTCAGGTTCAATTGCTTACCTAATGCCTCATGCAAGGATTGCCAAACTCTCGAGTGAAATGGCTATCACGATCGGAGATAATTGACACCGGTATACCATGTCTTTCTACTATCTCCTTCATGTACAGCCTCGTCAATTTTTCTGTTGAATCCGTCTCCTTCATTGGCAAAAAAGTGGAACAGACTATAGTAATGAATGATCAACAATGACCCAAATCGAACGTAACCTTCCTGCTGCTGTCTTAGTAGTTTGTGATGAAATCCGATTGTACTTCTCCCCTTCCATTCCAGTATATCGGTTGAACAATAAACCAGTGGGCCTCGATGTTTCAGGCCTTAGACTTTGGCATAAGTCAGAAGGCATTTGGCTAACATATGTGGCGATGTCAGCTTTCATGTTGGCCACCATATAACATCTTGAAGTCAGGAACTTCTTGTCGGCTCCTGGATGAATAGAAAGACTTTGACTTTTATGTGACTCCAGTGCATAATCAAAGTTTTATCGTTCACCGAAGACGATGGTAACTAACTTCCCTATCATCCAAGCAAAATGTTCCAACAGTGGTTGGCTTCTAATTTATTTAGCATGGCAGATGTCTTCTGCTTCAATGTTTTTTCAATTTTGACTGAGCTTCCTCTAAGCCTCAAGATTCGTGACGAAGGTCCCTCAAGCCAATGGTCATAATCAAGCTCATCTCACATGGTTCAATTCTTGTCCTTCGACCTCAAACATCTCCGCTACTACAAATTCGCTTTCCTCGGTGATAACGAATTGTCGCAAATCATAATCACTTAGTGAGCTCTATCCATCGGTGCTAGCCTCCATTTGAGGTCCTTTTGGGTCTCGGATATGTTGTAAACTCTTGTGGTCGGAGAACCACTACAACACAATACATAATAGTATCTCTAGATCTCAGGGTCGAACAACATACCCCGCATCCTAACTCCAGATCATAGTGGTGTAGTTTCTTCTCGTGGAATTTGTAGTTGTCTAGAAGCGTATTCAATAACCTTCATCCTGCATCATGTACCCGCACCTAACCCCTTTTATGGATTCAGTCACAGTACAACCACAAATCATTAACTAAGCCTACCAGGTAGTGCTAAAATAGGTGCAGCACATAGTTTTCTGTTTCAGCATTGAAAAAGCTCTTCCTGTGTCCTCACCCAATCGAACTCCTAGTTTCTGTACTGAGTAAGCTCAGTCAATAGGCTTAGCTATTTTGGAGAAAACCATCAATGAATCTCCTAAAGTAACCTGCAACACCTAAGAACTAGCGAACTCACGAAGGAGTAGTGGAGATAGCCAATTCTTAACAGCTTCAATCTAGCTGGGTTTACTGAAATAACCACTGCTTATCAATCACTGAGACCAAGAATTTACCGTATTGATCCAAAATTCACACTTGGAAAACTTGGCATACAGTTCTTCCTTCTTCAGCAACTCCAGAATAGTTTTTAGGTGTTCTTCGTGTTCTTTCTCATTGCGGGAGTATATGAGAATGTCGTCGATGAACACAATCACAAACTTATCCAAGTATGGGTTAGCAACACACGGTTCATGAATCCAGAACACCGCAGGTGCGTTAGTCAACTAAAAAGTCAAAACTCGGAACTCATAGTGTCCTGTATCGTGTTCTGAAAGCATTATGGGGAAGTATCTTTCTACTCTAACCCTTAACTGATGAATAACCTTACCTTTTAAGTCCTCAATTCTCGAGTAGATGCTATTCCTTGCACTGAATCGAATAAGTCATCGATCCTGGTATGGGATAACAGTTTTTCACTGAATACTTTTGTTCAACTTCACGATAATCGATACACATTTCGAAGATCCATCCTTCTTTTTGACAAATATGAAATTGGCGATCCCACCCAAGTAGAGGAACATGGTCTTATAAAACCCTTGTCAGAAAGTTCTTTTAAGTTTGTTCACCTAGACTCTTTCATCGCTGTAGTGCATAGAACGATAATGGGGCGCAGTGTAACAGGTGCAGCTCCAGGTATCAGCTCGATGTGAAATTCTACCTGGCGTGTCGGGGGTAATCCTGGAAAATCTTCAGGAAATACTTCCAGAAAGTCTCTGACAATAGGCACATCTTCAATTTGCCTCTCTAAGGTTTCGGCTTTCTCTTCCTTCGTCATTTGAATCAAGAACACTTGACATCCTTGGTCGATGTACTTCTGTGTCCTGATGCTCGAGATGACTTCTAATCTAGATCTCTTTTAATCCGCTCCTTTTCGCCTGTATTGAATCAGCATATCAATTTCAGTACAACAGCGAATGTACTTTTTTATTTTTGTTTCTCATAAAACACAAACTTCTTCTTGATGGTTCGGCCAACCAAATAATTCTGAACGATGACGTCAAAACTTCCTAGTTCTATAGGGAGTAAGTCGATTTCGAATAGGTGATTTTGCAAGTTAAGAGTACACCCTCTTAAAATAGTATTTGTGGTTAGTGACTTTCCGTCGGCTAATTCCACATCATAATTAGTATCTAGGGTTGTAGGAGTGACGTCTATATATTTACTGAAAGCATAAGACACAAAACTTCTATCCACACCAGTGTCAAATAATACTGGAGCATATACATTATTGATCAGGAACGTACCATTCACCATGTTGTTATCTTTCACTGCTGCTTCAGCACATAGGCTGTATACTCTGCCAGGTGCTCCTACGACCTCCTTAAGTTACGGTTGATGCTTGGTTTAACTTCCCTAAGTTTCCCCCTGATTCTGCCTTTGATTGTTCTGATGGTTTTGTGGGTTGCCTCGAATTTGATTCCCACCGCCTTGATTCCCATTGCTTGGACACTTGTTCTTGTAATATCCCTTCTCACCACACTAAACAAGTAACATCACTACTGCCCTGTCCTCCTTGGTTTCTTCCAAGGTCCCTCTTTGTTTTTCAAGGCGAGTGGGCTCGTATCTTTTGGGGCCTTATGTCCCTGCCTTTCCACAGTTGTAACAAAGCAGAGGGCATGCATCATGTGGTGTCATCCACACTTTCCGCAGTGAGGTAACTTGCCAGCATAAGAAACCGTTGTCGGCAGTAAACAACTTGCTGTCTCTGGCGTTTGTTCTATTGGGTGCTATTGTTGTGTGTTGTTGAGGGTTGTGTTGTATTGGTCCTCCATTCCTTTTTCGTTTTAATCAGCCCGATTTTCTCCTAACTCTTAGACCACTTCTACATCAAACCTTGAGCTAGTGTCAATTTGCTTTCATGCAAGTTCAGACTGTTTGGATGAGGTGACTTACCCTTGATGCTCAAAAGGTAGACCTTCGATGTAACGATCACAAACAACCGTCGGCGTTAGGTACCATTTCAGGGTATAAAGAAGATGAGTTCTGGAAATCGTAGATGTAGGCAGTAAGAGTTTGTACCCATTACTTTTAAGTCTACAACCATTTTCGCAAGTTCCTTGATTTCATTCTAGCGCAGTACTTCCGAATGAACAAAGCCCATGTAAATCGCTCCAAGGTGTGGCATGAGGCGGGTCACGAGGTAACGGAACGAACATACACGTTCCACAAGTTTAAAGCAACCATCTAGCTAGTATGCTAGAAGCAAACTTAACTCTGTCACCTTACTAGCAACATTGCTTAATCCCAAATTGAGACTTAGTTTCTCAAACCATCGGGTTAAGCCACAGCACCTTTCAGACATGAAAGCTTTTTCATGCATATCTGAAACGAATTCCCTTGTAGTTCATGTTTTGTCTGAAGAGTGGATCCCCTAGGTTTTCTCATTCTGAGTGCTTGCAGCATGAGTTCCACAACCGGGCAGCTGCGAGTGCAATCAGCAACTCTGTGGCAATGAGCTGGTTTTAAGCATTTAAGTGGTCAATGCACTGTGATATCCATATTGTTTTGATGGTCGAAACGGTGTGAACTGAGGTTCCGGTGACATTTGGCGTCGTCCGGGTGCCATTTTCTATAAAAGGGACAATGAAAATGACAATTATGACATGTATAAAAGTTATATGCGTAAAGATAGTCACGTTACTACAAATGACATGTCCTTTGGAATTAATAATGTTATATTCGCAAACACGATGTTTAGTTCAAAAGAGTATGGAAATACAAGAGTTCACTACCGTGACAAACCCATAGCTTAGAGTTTATGCAAAGACAGAACTAATAAACTAATTGTTGTACAATAGATTTGCTGACTCACTATCCTCCGAGTGCCTCATTCCTCTTCTATGTGCTTCCTCCGTGAGCATTTACTACACGATCCTCGCATCCTCACACATTTGCCTAAGTTAGTAATCAATTCGTTCCTCGATAGTGTCTCCAACGCACTTTCTTAACTCGGAGGGTTCACATCCCACATGTCATGAAATGCTTCTAACATACCCTCTAAACAGGCATTTAGGTAACGGTCCAGTCTCAGAGAATGGTATGCAACTGTCCTCTAAGGCGCGTTGTGCAATTACGGTCGAAAGGTTGTCCTCAGGTACACACCGAATTCTGACACCAGTTCTGTTAGAGCTTATCCTCTCTCTGGTTGAGGGGTCCGTTTAGCAATCATCCGCTGGTAAGCACCCTCATGAATGGGGAAGAAGGTGAGGGGTGGAAGTAAAAGGATCAAGTTGGATAATCTTCAAGGTCTATATCAGAAATCTGCACGTTCGACGCAAGATTTCGGCTGAATAGTGGGATAAGATATACGAGTGGTACCTCGATAGTTGGGGGAAATGCGATACAGATGGCAAAAAAAGTAATCCTAATAGACGCCTCCTGTGATACACCTGAGGAAGGTGGTGTCAGGGTGGAGTCCTGGGAGGAACTAGTGTAGGGTTATCAGGTGTGTCTCAATTCTTCGATGTTTGACAGTCCGCTGAAGACATTGACTTAGAAATATGAAAATTAAAGGAAAAGATTATATTTCAAAATACGCGAAATTAAGCCTGTATAATGCACAATACCCATATTAGTATAATGTATAATCGTTTAATACACAAGGTAACCCATATTAATTCAATGTACATGACTCGTAAATGTCCAAATGTCACATGTACCCCATTTGTAAAATATATATGCACTCCTTTATTGTAATTCCTATTACCTTCCATATTGAGAAAACCAGCAATTAAGACAATAGAAGCATATAAGCATGTTAAGCAGATAATTATTATAAGTCCTATTGCTACCTAATGCAACATAGTTCTCTATAGCTCAGGGCTCTGATACCAATCAGTCACTCCCCCAAAATATCAGAGTATAATGGTATCCGAAGGAGCGTGACTTCATGATTATCATACTTCTAAGCAATACAAAACGACCTCTATATAAGACTTTTTAAGAAACGGATTCACGTTGAATGGGTAAATAATAAAATTTGGGTTAACATACAATCGGGAAGCAAAAAAATTGATAATACCACATCGAGTTTAAACAGAACAAATGATCTTGTTCTCGGATAACCAAGAAAATGACAGCAAAGCAAAGAGACTTCATATAGCATCTTTCATTACTTAACACCTGAGAAAAAACATTGCTAAGAATGTCAACTATAAAGTTGTTGAGTTCATAGGTTTGTTTTTAAGCAGCAAATGTAGTGTTCATGAAAAACACAAGGATTCACTTTCCTGGCATATGACAAATATAACAGATACAAAGTCCATATAAATTGCATTACTGAATTGTCTAGCATCATGACACGAAGCGTTAATAAAGATACCAACAATAATGACTGCCCTTGCATTGTCTAAACCGGGACACCCGTAATATCCTCAAATAAAAACTGTGATTGCTTTACTAATGTCATTCCAAGACATACAGGGATTGTCAATCCCGATAATCTATATCCATAACTTTCGCGCTCACAAAGATTGACGGGTTCATGATGAATCGGTCAATTACAACTTGGGTTAAATCGGATTAGACCAATTCAATAATGAAGGAATTGTACTTAATTCATCTCGACTTAAAAATAACAATAGTTCTCACCCAAAAAATGATTTAAAATAAAAGAGTAGTGGCTATGAAAACTCATCTTTGTGGTTAATCCTAGATATGGTAATGGATCAAGGCACGGTCAATATGTGACCCAGTCAAACACTCTAAGTTAATTACTATAAAGCTGAGTATTCATTCTAAACATTAATATATAAGATGAATTATGCTATAGCCAAAAGACATGGTTTTTATGTGGTGACGTTTTAGTTCTCATATACGTTATTAGACCGTTGGTTCAAGGATGATCACGATTACGCACCTATTAAGTGTGTACTCCTAATTTAAAAGTAAATATGGGTTTTAAGATCACAATGGTCATATCGTTAATACAATATAGTTTTAGTATATAGCATTAGCTTAATAGACTATCGAATACACACGTATGGTTATTTCGTTCATTTTTTATAAATTTCTAGTCATCATTAAGTCTCTAATAATAAACCAATTTATGTTTCGTAGTTCATGTGAAATCGTCTAATTAATCTTATAAAAAAAATAAATCTATTTACTTGCTTTTAACATTCTTACGTTCAATGTTTAAAATTTTTAAATCACGAATGGCATTTAAATCATATGCTACTCAATTAGTCTTGAAAATATTTTTGTGTTAACCCATACAAGAATTTTTGCTCGATTCTAATAGTCTTCATCATTGTTTTGACATTAGGAAGGTTTCATGAGGACCCCTAATTTTTCACAACAAAGATATGTAGTGGAAAACACGGTTAATTTTGTGAAGAATAATCAAAGTTTTGATTGAAACATGGTCCCTGATTGTAGACAAACGGACTTGAAGGTGGACAATCGTAACCGAGTTTTCCACAACAATAGCTTTTGTTTGTGAAAAATTGCGGGGGTCCTTATGAGAAACTTCAATAGCAACCAATGAACTGAAGACTAATATCATGAGCAAATCTTGCTATGAATCAAATTCTTTTGTTTGACCAATATTCAACCCCCGCTATATAACCTTCCAAATCATCCCAATCTTCAATTCTCAAAATGACCTTCTAAATTCTCAAATAATACATTAGGAACAAATGACAACCTTACGTGATTTGGATTGTTCAAGTATACAAAAGAAGGAATGATGAAAAAGCGAATTGACGGAAAGCAAGCGCTAAATTCGATATTGGAAGAATTTTCCCATTTGCTACGATGAATGAACGAAGACTATACCAGTTGCACTCACACCCGTTATAACCAATCAGAGGAACCCGATAACTCTCTAAGTATGGGGCAGAGCATCTTGACACTAATCCAGCAACGGAATCGGACGAAGTAAATACAGCTAGTGTTGAGGACCATTGTCCAATCCCAATGAGATCCGAGGGTAAGTCCCTGACCAATGTGTGGTGATGTGCCTCTTTGTGAAAATACCACCCCTCTTTATGCTCTCAATGAACATTCTAAGATTATTGTCAATTCCTACGATGATAATTCTTCGAGTGATGACGATTCTCCCTACGGTGAGAATATCGATTATGTCGATGCATCACCTCCCGATGTTGAGATCGTCAGCTTAGAGGTGGTAGAGATTGTGATCCGAAGAAATAAAAGGGGAAAAGAAAAATTCCGTGAAGTTGGAAGGACAATCGTAACCGTAATGAGAATCGTTCCCACATAACTCACGAGAGTATGGCACGTATTGGGATTGTGGAGGATGGTTTGCAACATTTGGAGAATCGTTGGAAGAGTACGGAGTTGAAACATTGATTGGTGTTCCATTTTCAACTTTACAATAAAAACAAACTCCATTGTATTCATTACAACCACATTTTAGGCATGATAACCAAGAAGTACATGTTTGTTGCGAAACCTTGCAAGTTATGTAAGGGAGCTCCATCAATGGTTTTGATTTTTGCATGGTTTTTCCGGATGAGAGAATAATCGGAATCTCGAGGACAATTTATAACCGTAAATGAGACTCTTACCTGTTCCCACAAGACTTACAACGTGCATTATGTCGACAAAAGATTCCATCTACGAATCACCGCACTCGTGACAACAATGGTCAATGTGTAGAGGACTAAGTGAGGAATTGTTTCACCGGGTCCTGATTGACAACGATTGGCTCTCGACGTAGCATTAACAACTGGTATATGTCCGTCCGGATGACTCGAAAGTGTACTTGAGGAAGTCTTTGAAAAATTCATTTTCCACACAATATGGTAAACAAAATCTTCCTGAAATTTCTTTTCTAGTAAAAGAGAACATCCAATGACAATAAACGGACCATCAACCGGGGTTCCCACACCATGCACACCTTTGCCACAATTCGAGGGGGTTTTAGGAACAAGAATCTAGTCTTCAAGAAACCACCTTTTTTTGAACAACAAAAGTCCCCTGCAGTGAACAAAGACACTCACAAAGTCCGCGCATCTGCGCATTAATCTTTAATGCGTAAATTCGAATTCAAACATAATCGAATGACGTCATAAGCATTAAACATCAAGATGGATACTAGAAAAAGAATTAAATGATACGAAGAAAAAGAAATTATTTTTGGTTTTTTTTTTCATTAATTCACATGTTATTTAACGACAAAATGATAAGACAACTTAAACCAAATAATCTACTTACTTCACGGTAGCTCTTCGAAAGAAAAACTCACAAAGGAGCGGAGGAGAGGGATAGCGCGAAGCTTATTTCTCCTTTAGGGTCGTAGTTCGTTGGAACAACCCTCCTTATACCCCTCTTATAGTTTGTTTAACTTTTCAAAGGTGAGCCGTACCCTCGCAAGTGAACACAAAAGGCAAGTTCTTTTAAATCTTTTGTTCGATTTGGACACAACAAGTTTCACCGGAAGTTATTGAATATAATACCATCAGTTGAGAATATTTATTATTTTGTATTTTACCAATTTGTGAATTTTTTTTTTTTTTTTATGGACAATGTTTTTATATTTTTGTTTTTTCTTTGGTTTTTATCTGATAATTATACTAATAAAAGAAAATGAAAAATATTTTTGCATTTTTTATGTTTTTTATAAAAGAAAATATTCACATATTCAAACACAAACTGACAAACGTAACGATAATCGTTTCACAGCCTCCCCGGCAACGGCGCCAAAAATTGATCGATGGTTTTTACACTACATATATAATATATAATAAAATATAAAATATATATAATCTAAAAACAACAATCAATGAAACCGAGAATAGTAATAGAGTGTCCCCTTCCCCCCATTCCCGGTCGTTTTATATGTTAATTATCCCCAACGAGTCTGGAATGGAAAATCGATACAGTCGAAGATTTGAGTTTGAAGGAAAGAATTGATTTGAGAGATTGAAAAAGTCAAATTAGATAATAACAAACTAAAACATTTAAGAAAATCCTAAAAATTACGAAATTAAGCTAAAAAACGGGAGCACGAATCCCGAACAAAGGGGGAAAAACCTAAAATCTTTAAAATTAACCCTACGAAGAAATTTTCACTTCTAAACTACTCTAGGGAACAAATAACGAAGAATGAAACAAGATAGACCGAAAACGGAGCTCGTTTTGTACCCATTAACGATTCAAGACAAAAAAAACCAGAACCCGAGACCGTTCTTTAAATAAAAGAAAATTTGTTAAATGACCGCTTAAGCGAAATTAAGACGAAAATTTTGTATGTTTCCTACAAACTATATGACAAATAGAACAAATCTAAAAAGCAAAATATTTTTGGCTAAATTTTTGTATTTTTATGAATAAAATAAACTTTTAGAATCGAAATTAAACTATAAAAGAATATTAAATGACTAACTAAATTAAATTATAAAAAATAGTAAATGACTACGAAAAATTCTGAAATTTTTACAAAAAATACTAGACACTAATATAAACCTACGAAAATTAAGAAACAAAAAATTGCTTAACGAATAAGCCCGTAAATAAGCTTATACAGCTTATTAGCTTATAAGCCGAAAACCTCTATAAGTATGCAAGCCCTTGAGTCTTTAACGAAAAAGACCCAAGGGCGCAGCGGTATGGTGTGTGTTATAAAGGGGATCGTATCGAGAGGTCACGGGTTCGAGTCTTGCTCACCCGGACCTCTTGTCTTTCCCCTTTTTTTTTCGAAAACTTCAAAAAGCAAAGTTGTTAAGCTCGTGGGGCTTAACAACTTTGTCTACTACAACTTTTTGTGATAAGCTGTCAATAAGCTTAAAAATAAGCTTAAATGTGACAGAATAGCTTAAAGGGCTTTAAAAGCTAATATTTGCTAAGTCATTTTGGACTTGTGGTCGAATAAGCTAAGTTTGAACTAAAACAAGCTAAAGAGGGTCTAAACTAATCTAAATAAGCTCTAAAAAGCTAAAAGCTAGAACTAAATAAGCTGTTAAAAGCTTATGCTTGACAGAAACTAAATGAAAGCTTAAGGCTAAAATGCATAAGCTGTTGGACAAATAAGCTAGTAAAAAAAAGCAATGAGCACAAAAACTAAGTATACTACCCTAAAAAGCTTACTAGGAAACAAAATGAGCTTATAAAATAAGCTGAATAAGCCAAAAAGGAGCTTAATACTCTCAACAGTACTAACTAAAGAGTTAGTACTGTTGGTGTATAACTTGAGCTAAGGGCAAGAAGTTGGCTTGAAAATAAGCCATCAAAAGAAACTTTTAAGGGCTGAAACTGAGGACACTTAAAAAGGGGCTTATTGGCTTTTAAAATAAGCCAAGAGCTTGGGCTTGGGTGCACTAAAAAGCTAAATACAAAGGCTTAAAATCCACCCCCTAGCACCAGGGGAAATTAATGCTAACAACAAGGGGCTTATTTGACAGCTTTCTAAAAGCTGTCAAATAAGCTCTAAATAAAGAAATAAGTTAAAACAGATGAAGTACCCTAGCAAGTGGACTTATGCACCAATTTTTAGCTTCCAAAAATCATTATCACTTGCTAAATTTTGATAGTAAAAATGGGCCTTTGAATTTTTTTGAAACTGCTACTAACAAGGACTTGGTGGTTTTTGACTCAAAAGTCAAAAGACCAAGGGTGTTTGACAGCTTGTTTGAACACACTAAAACACACTCTTTTTGAGACCTTAACTCAAAATCCAAGTGCTTAACTAAATAAGCACTTGGTGTTTTCTTAAAACACACTGTTTCAAAAATACTTCATAAAACTTTGTGAAAAACAATTTTCAAACTAACAAACTTGTAAAAACAGCTTAAAACTAACTCAACCCTTAAGCTAAAACTAACCTAATGACACCAACCCATACACAAAAATATTTTGACCCGTTTTAAAGGTTATGCCAAACACCCCTTTATTTAAAAACTGTCAAACCAAAGAGGGATTAAAATCCATTTTTAAGCTAAAACTTAAAAAACCTTTTATCTACTTCTACTTATTTTAACCTATTTAAGCTATTTTAAAACTAAAATTCCTAGCTTATTAAGAAAAATAAGCTAGTTTCTCTACTAGCTTATACTAACACTTATGACAGTTTTTGAGAGATAAGCTAATTTAACACAAAAATATGCAATAAAAAGTCACAACAGCCAAATAACAACTTAAACTAATGAATTTGCAAAGATAAAAAGCAAATAAGCTAATTCCTTAAGCTAAAAGATAAGCTAAATGAAGAGTAGAAAATTGAGACCTTGGATTTTTGTTGTCTCAGAACCAAGGCCACTCTTTCTGAGTGAGTGGCCTAAACAAACCTGTCCTAATGGCCCTTGCCTCTATTCCCTGAGCAATAAGCTCAATAAGCTTTTATGAGCTTATTTCTCCAATAGCTTCCAAAATCAAAATCCAATGAACATTTATGAACTAAAATCACATGAGACAGTATTTGAGAGCTTTTTAATAGGTCTTAAACTGAATTTGAGCTTATTAACAAGAATAAGCTCAAATTAGCTTATTGAGAGCTTATTGAGTAAAAAATGGCTTAAATTTTCATTAAACTGAAAATAACAAGTGCATACAAGGAATTAACTTAAAAATACTTTAAATTACAATAAAAACTTAATTAAAAACTGAATTAAAACTTAAATAAGCTACATGGTTGCCACAATGGCTTACAAGGCTATTTATAGCCGAAAATCTACACTAGGTCCTCTTTTTCTCTATCTTCTTGCTGTGCTTGTTTGTAGACACACAAACACAGGTGTGTTTGTTGTGTGAGAGAGTTAAAAGCTCTAATCTTGACCCTTCAATCTTTAAAATCAATCCAAGTCGTCGACTTTGGTCTTGGGAGGTGTGGGATTGCCAAGTTGGCAACTTTGTGGCTGGGAAAGGTAGTGGGGGAGGGGGAAAATGGAGGAAAATGAATATCCCAGGTTTGTTGGTGCGTGAAGATGCATGGGGTTTTAAAAAAAGGGTGGTAAACCAGTAACCATAAGGTGTGTTTGAGAGGGAAAAACACGCGGGAAAAGCTGTTTGAGGCTGTTAACAGAGTGAAAGTTTCACTCTTTGGCTAAAATGGTCCCTCAAAGTTATATCTTTCATTGCATTCATGGTCCCTGTGGTTATATAACTTTGGGGACTTGGCAAAACAAGTCCCCAAGAGTTATATAACTCTTTGCAAATTTCGTCCTTGTGGTGTACAAGTTAGGGGGGTTGGCAGTTTTGCCCCCCTACTTGTTACTTTGAGCAAATTGCAAAATGGCCCTTCTCTTTTCTTTTCCTCTTTTCTTCTTTATAAATAAGTTTAGGGTTTGGCAATTTCAGCCCCTAGACTTATATTTCTTTGACTTTGGCCCCGGGGTTGACTTGGACTTTGACCAGTTGACTTTTCTGTTGACTTTTTGACTTGATTGACTTTCTGGCTTCGATTTGGCTTTGTCTTTCACAGTCTTTTCCATTCCGAGTCCAGTTTTGTCGTTTTGGCTTTGTTTTTCTTCCTTTTCTTGGTTATCCGTTCCTGCACAATACAATTAGCAAAACAAGCGTATATTTGGCATTTTAAGTCCGTTTTTGGTTATTTTAGCTCGTTTTTTAAGAATTAGCTAGTCATTATTGTGAGGGTTTTTCTAGCCACCAAAAGGTTTTTGTTTCCTCTTTCAATCATCAATAAAGTTTTTAATTTTTTGCTTCTTGATTCTACACTTCGTTGTTAAAGGTTTGTATGAATGATCATGGAACCTACATGTTCCTTAGACGAATAGGGGGGTTAGGGGATTGCCAAAGTGGCAATAAGCCCATGTGAGGTGTGTAGAGGGGTTGATCGACAAGGTGGAGAAGAAAGGGGAACAGTGTCTTGTTCATTTTGGCGGGTAGTGGAAGAAATGTATAGTAGTTTGAGTTACAGGGTGAATGTTTGGTGGTTGGGTTTAATTACGACAATAGTCCTTGTGGTGTACATCTTTGCCCCTTGAAGGTTTATAAAGGTTTGCACCGTTAGTCCTTTTAGGGACTAACGGAGTTAAGTTTAAAGGGGAATGGGATAACAGGTGTTATAAGGGGGGATGGGTTTTGGCTTGTTTGTTGGGCTGAGTGTTAAAAAAAGGGACTTAGGCCTTTTATAAAGCTTAAGGCTTGTAACATATAAGTGGGCTGGCCCGGGCCCACTAGGTGGGTAGGGGTGGGCCTACTTTTGACAATTTAGGTTTTCGAGTTCGGTTTTTGATGCTTTTTCCAATGCCACTTCCCGGGGTTTACTTTGACTTTGACTTTTTTGTTGACTTTGACTTTGTCCTTTTGACTTCTCACGGTCTTTCCTTTCTCGTGCTCGGTATTGTCGTTTTGGCTTCGATTTTTGTCCTTTTCTTATATATTCGTTACCTGCATAATACAAATGCAAAACATACAAATACAATGTATTTTTGGTACGTTTTTGGTCATTTAAGTCCGTTTTTAGTCGTCAAAGGTATGTGTAATTAAACACATACCAAAATCCCCCATACTAAGATATTGCCGTGTCCTCACGCAATGCTATAAGTAAACACTTAAGAAAACTAAGAATCTTGATCCCCCTTGACTAATTACTTAAGAAAGGCCTCATTTTTACCATTCTTAAAGATATACACTTATTCCTACACATATTTTTGTTATTTTTCCTTTTTTCTCATTTTTTTTTGTACTTTTATTTTTAAGCAACTAATTAACATATTTGACTTTCATTATTTTCATAACCGTTAGGGATCATAGAACAAGATGCATTTCAATCCTAAAATGCCCCAAAAGGGATAAATTCATCGTCCCCGACTTTTTACTCGTTCCAAACCAAGCTTAAAACGAAATCACCATTAAATATCAGTTAAGATGCTAACACTACTCATATTTTCAACTTGTGAACTTTTCACTCCCGACAATTATTATATCTTAGGTGAATGTGCTATTTTGAATTTCAACCATAGATCAACGTTTTGTAAAATTCTATTCTTCACGTTCTACCCGAGAATAATGAGTTTGAAGGCGAGATCATCCCATGTAGCCACTTTCGTCTCAGTACATCCCAACCTTGCGGCTAAATGACCAGGATTTTGACACCCCACAGAGACTAGTATCGGGACTCACGGACCTTTGGTTTCAAAAATTCTTAGGTTTCCCGTATATACATAGCTTATTAAAAACATAAAATGAAATAGTCAAAGTTCAAAAGCATATTTAAATTTAACAAATAGAGATCTTACATTTATTAATTCACACTTAATATTAAACATAACCATGATACAACTGTAACCCTCGACCTTTTAGAAGGCTGCAACATTGGTTGTGAGCCGGCAAGATGCATCAAACTTTTATCAGTCTCGGATTAAAGGGGAGAGGGATTCGTACTAATGGCGGGGGAGGCTATGGGACTAGTGTGGGCTATTTTATTGATTTAGATAGGCAAAAACACATCGTGCGTTGTGGTTGTGAAAGTTAGAGCCGGTAAGATGCAACAAACATTTATAATCAAGCCAAACCAACATTTATAAAATTATAACTTATCATTTCTTTTTTTTTTTTTTATTTTTTTTTTTTTTTTATTTTTTTTTTATTTTATTCATTGACTAACTTTTTTTATTTTAAAAATATAGATAAATCAATAATATATATAAAAAATAAAATATAAAATATAAAATATATATATAAAATTAAATTTTATTTTTTATTTTATAACTGTATATAAATTAAATGTAAAATAATAAATTAATAAAATTAATTTATATTAAAAATCAAAAAAAAAAATTTTAAATTTTATTATATAATAATTAAAAATTTAATATTAAATTACTATAATTTATATTATTTATTATTTTTTTTTTTTATTATTCAAATAAAAAAAAAAAGTAAAAAAAATTAATAATTAAAATATAAAAAAAATATAAAAAAAATAAAATAATATTTTTATATATTATTATAGTTAATAATTACCCAATTTTCCAACTATCCCTAAATACCTATAACAAAATCACTCACTATCACCAAACTCATATCACACACAACACGTCTCCAACATACACACACTACTCACACTACACACACAAAACACTACATAACCAACCAAAACCAAACAAACAGACGATATACAGAAGTACATCATTTTTGAAACAATAAAGTAAAATTTAAACTAAGAACTAAAATTTTTGCTATCAACTACATAACATTTGTAGATTTAAGTTTAAATCTCCAGAAAATAGCACGTATTAATAGTACCGTTAGGATTTTACTGGAGGAAAAAAGCCACAAAATAGCTCTTAAGATTTCCAAATCACCTTGTTTAGCATCCAAATCATACTTTAACTCTATCATTTCTTTCCCGTTCTTCGCGAAAATTCCGCGAACGCTTAGTCTAAAATTAAGGAACAAAGCTAGAGCTCAACACGCTCGATCGTCAAAAATTACTCCTCTCCTACCCACAGGAAAGTCAAAATTGTGACAAAACACTTATTTTATTTTGGAAAATTTGAAAAATTTTCATTTTTTTTTGGAATTTTTTTCAATTTTTTTGGTAGAAAAAACAGGATATACATGAAAACAACGACCTGCAGCCATAATCAAATCATTAGATCCCCCCCCCATACTAGACCTAACATTGTAAAAAAAAAAAAGTTATGCTTGAATAGATAAATGTAGTCGATTAGATTAGGATATTGGATTTCCTAAATGAAGCTGAGATTTGGAAGCTCTTGTGATCGAAAGGAACAAAAAACCCGCGAGCACGAGAGGCTTCAAAAAATCCAGGACAATCCTAGACAATAAAACCCACAAAAACACAAGCAAACAAAATGGAAAGAGTGCACACCTCTTCACAACAAAAAACACTTAATTCATTACTACAAAATATTACAAGGATAAGCAAATATGGTTAGCCTCCCATGAAGCGCTTGTTTAGGGGTCACTAAGCTTGAACCCAAATATTCCGTGCTATCCCCACCTTTCCCCCTTCTCACCCCCTCCCCCCCGACCCAAATTCATTGGTCCATGGGAAGTTTGGAGATCCAGGACAATAATTTTGGTATGTCCCCTCCAAAGTAGTGGCTTAAATTCTATGACCGTCTCACCTTGAGTTTGCCCTGGAGTTTTTTGGGATAACACGAACGTGCCATATGGAAAGACATGGGCAATGTGGAACGTCCGGACCAATTGGATTTAGATTTGCCCAAGAAAATCTCAATCTAGAGTTAAAAGAGGAGGACTCGATCACCGACGTTGAAAATTGTTTTTGAATCTTGGAGTCATGGCTCCTCTTTTTTTCTCTTTATAGATTAAAGAGTTCGTCATAGGGCTTGAATCACGAAGTTCATTTAATTCATTTAGTTTAAACTTTTTTCGGTGATCGCTCCGCGGAGTCGAAAGGTCAAAGTTTGCATGTTTTAAAGGCCCAATAGGCTTTATGAATGCTCGAGCTCACGGTAGATGACATGCTTTTTGGGTCCGTACAACGAGCTTGTATGGAGTACACCCGATGTGGTTTCGTAAGCGTAACGAAAGCCCTATAGTGCATCATCTAATTTATCTGACCAAAGGCACGGTTTCTGCCCGCCTACAGTCCTTCCAAGAATTCATTTCAAGCCACGATATGGAAACCATCAACTTGCCCACTTGTTTATGGGTGATACTCGGTAGCACAGACGTGAGTGACACCGGTACTTAAGCATGACTTTTGAGAATTTGGTCCATTGCAGAAGTTGTTTACCGCAATCACTAATGATAGCACCAGGGTACCGAATAAAGCGAAGAGAGAATTTAAGAAATTTGCAAAAACAACCTCGGGCGTCGTAGGTAGGGAGCCGCTTTAGGCTGCAACCCACATCGACAAGTTAATCGAATGGCCAAACGAGTATGTACTTGTTTCCTCATGAAGTCGGGAATGGCCCCCATGAAATCGATCCCCACACGTCAAATAGTTTGCAAACTTAGATAGAATGTTTGAGGCATTTTTTCATCACGTTGCGAAATTTTTTTTTTTGCCTTGACGCTGAACAAATGTCACATCGGGTGACCAAGTCATGGGCATCACGTAATTGTGGGCCAGTAAAATCCTGAGTTAAAAAAAAAAAAACTTTTTTGGCGGTGTAGTATCGCATCGTAATGGTCCCATGGTGGGTCCACTATGGCAAGCTTTGAGGATGTCCAATAGCTTCTTGGGCGGGCCCGAAACAACAACCGCCGGATCACTTGTCTGCGACATAATTTTGAACAAATAGGGGTTCGTCCCCAAAAAATATGTTTAACCACATCCTTTGAAAAAAAACTTGATACTATAGATGGGACGGTCAACCCTTTAAACAACCAGACATTCCCCTCGTGGTAACAAATGCAAAATAAGCACAAAACGACGGGGGTACTTACTCTCTATACAAAAAGTCACCATGCATTACGTGATTCGATAGGAAACGATTTCCTTTTTTATCACCTTTGAGGTCGAGACATTTTCATAAGGCTTACTAAACGGGAAAATTAACGGACCCTAGAAGAATTCTCGGCTCCTTTATATATTTTTTGTGTCAATTACTTTATGAATTTCAAAAACTCTTGAAAAGGAGGAAAACCCCATCGGAGCAAATCCATGCCTTGGACTATTTATTTTACAGAAATAGATAATTGAGGGGCATCGGAGTTATCCTCTACCACAATGCTTTTTTTTGATCAAGATGATGTAAGAGGACCGAATCCTTTCGTAAGGCATACAACTACGGCAACATTTCTTCTTATCCCCCATCCCTTTACTCCTCTTTTCCCCCCCCGTGTGTGGTGTATAATGCATTTTTGTCCCATCCCTGATTCCGTCCTCGCTCATTGTTTTTAACTAGCATAGTGATGGCCTAACGTATTTTTCCTCCTCATGATGTTGCCTACAAAACCAGCACTTAATGGCAAAGGTCCTACGCTTGCCATCGCACATAAGCTCCAAGTCTGTAAGTCACATTCGGGTTGCAAAGAAGATGGAGCTTCGGTAAGTTTTTTTTCTTTAACGTTTCAAAAGCTTGAATACATTCATCAGTTAGAATGAATGAGTATTTTTCCTCAAGAAAATGAGACATCGGTCAGGAAATTTTTTTGGAAAAAATCCTTAAAGAAACCGTCGTAGAAAAACCGCATGAACCGAGAAAAACCTCTGAACAACCTTTGACGGTAGTTTAGGGGATGAGGTAACTTAGCAATCAAACCACTTTGGCTTTATATTCGACTCAAATCAAATATTTTTGGAAATCCTTAAGGGTGCCAAGGACATGCCTTCCTTAACCATAAAAGACCCTTTCTTTTTCTATATTATTTTTATTCTTTATTTTTTTTTCTTTTCTATTTTTGGAAATCTTATGGCCAAGGACAATGCCTTCCTTAACCATAAAATGACTCTTTTCCCAATTTAGACAAAGATTGGTATCTTCACACCTTTTGAGCATCTTGTCTACACGAGAGAGGCAATTTCTGAATGAATTCCCAATGACCGAGAAGTCGTTCATGAAGACTTCCATCACTTTTTTTATCACATCATGAAAGATAGCCATCATACACCTTTGGAACATGCCTGGTGCATTGCATAAGCCAAAAGGCATGCGACGGTAGGCGAACGTTCCTTAAGGATACGTGAATGTAGTTTTTTCTTGATCATGAGGGTCTATGGGAATTTAAAAGTAACCCGAGAAACCATCGAGAAAACAACAGTATTCGTTTCCCGCTAATCTCTCAAGCATTTTGTCCATAAACGGTAGTGGAAAGTGGTCTTTACGGGTGGCTTCATTTAACTTTCGGTAGTCAATACATACATGTCATCTCGTAACCAATCGAGTGGGAATTAACTTGTTTTCATCATTTTCAACAACGATAAAGCCACCTTTTTTGGGTACACAATGCACGGGGCTTACCCAAGGACTATCCAAGATCGGGTGAATTAATCCGGCGTCAAGAAGTTTTTCAACCTCCTTTTTGAGGACATCGTAGATTTTTGGATTCACCCGTCTTTGGTGTTGGACCGCCAGTTTGTAGTCCTTTTCCATAAGAATCTTGTGAGTATAAAATTTTGGGTTAACACCCTTAATGTCGGAGAGTTTCCAAGTGAGGGCTCGCTTGTGTGACTTCAAAACCTTTATGAGAGCGGCTTTTTCCTCGACACTCAAGTCTTTAGGAATTATGATGGGCAACTTGTCGTCACCCTCCAAAAATGCGTACTTAAGATGAGGAGGTAAGTCCTTGATTTCGACCTCGGGAGGTTCATCAATTGAAGATTTATCACTTTTAGCTTCATAAACTTTAAGTTCTTTTTGAATTTCAGGCAAATAATTTCCTTGAGTGGGAGGGGGTAATGATGGATCATCATTGAGAAATGCTCCAAGAAGAAGAATGTTCCCCTCCGGGTCATAATAAGAGTGATCAACTTCCGGTGAAGTTGGATCATCTTCAAGAGCGAGGAAAGCGTCGACTTCCTCAAGAAGAAAATCACTATCCCCGAAGGGAGTGAGGGTCGGAGAAGAGGTAGAAACGATTAGGTCATAATTAGGAGTAGGATTGCCACTTGCGATCACATCGGAGAAACAAAGAACATATTGAGAATACTCCTCACAAGCCATATCAATGACGTTGATTCGGTTAACCGAATTATCATCATAATTAGAGGAGTATCTTGAAGTTTGATCAAGATTGAATGTTATGGCTTCTTTTCCAACACGAAGAGTTAATTTTCCTTCGTAAACATCAATCAAAGCACGACCGATCTTTAAGGAGGATCTCCCAAGAATTAGGGGAACTCGGGGATCGACATCAAAGTCTACAACTACAAAGTTGGCCGAGAATTGAAACTTTCCTACTTTTACGTAGACATCTTCGACGATACCGATCGGTTGGGAGATCGAACGGTCCGCAAGTTCAAGAGTCATACAAGTAGGAGTGAGATTTATGTTATGGCTTCTTTTCCACACGGATAATGGCATGAGATTTATGCTAGCGCCAAGATCGGCCAAGGCTAAGCACTCATCCATTTTGAGGAGGACCGCTGAGCAATGCTCATTTAACGGGGTTCTTGCCCATTCAAACAATTTTTCTTTGTTACTAATCAAACTCTTAAGTGTCGAAGAAAATTTAGGCATGAGAATTAAAGCATCCGCAAAGCTAATGTCGAAATTCAAATCTTGAAAGATTTGGTTAAATTTCTCAATTTGATTGTTAGTTTTTTCGCGGATCTTTTGGTCATTAAGTCTAGACGAATATCGAATTAATGGTTTCGGGTTAGGCTTAGGAGCACTAACAGGAGCAACAACGGGCTTAGAATTTTGAGTTTCAACTGGGACAACCAAAGGTTGGACGTCTTTGGCACTTCCCTTATTAGTAGGAGGCACCGTGTCCTTTGTTACCTCGGTTTTACGTTCCACTACTTTAGGAGGAGAAGAAGAAGTAGTAGGAATCGTGGGTCCTTGATAAGCAACACCGCTTCGGGTGGTAATACCCTTCAAGTCTACCTTTAGGTTAGTAATGGTATTACTAGGGAGTGTCCTTGAACCTGATATAACACCTCGTGTTTTAGGTCATTGTATGACATTATGAAATTCACAATTTATTTTTAGGGTTTTACGCGTTTGCTCTTAAACCGTAAACGTTAAGTTAAATCGCGTAAACTGAAACAAGTTAACATTGTTAGTTACATTTTACATGAAATGAGCAAGCTAGAAAACTAACACATTTCACATAGTTACGTTTACAACATTACCTTTACCATATTAAAAAGTGTAAGTAACCAAGTAAATGGTTAGATATTCTTTCCAAATATCAAACAAACAAAATTTGGCCTCCCCCCCACCCCACGGTTACAACAAATAAAAGGGATAAGGAGTTCACATTTTGCAACTTGACCTTATGTACATCAACAACTAATAAAAGCTTATGTCCATTTGACCAAGACTTTCATATTTTGCTCTCTTTTGTCTTAAGACTTCCCTATTCCCATCTTGACTAGTCTTCTTATTATATATGACAAGTGCAAGCAATAAACATACACACATATCATTTCCATAAGTGAAAACAACATTTTTTTTCTCTTTGTTTTGTTTCAACCCACGGCTCACCCCATTTTTAATAAACAATCCATACAAAATTTAATTAACACATTTACAAGTGATCCCACATCATATCTAAGGCATACCATGGATATTTGAAGGCTTGGTTAGGCATTCTTAAGGCTTAAACTAAGTTAGGATTTCTTTGGAGGATTAGGGTTTTCAAGTCTTGAAAACCTTGGGTAAATATATAAACAAGGGTTTAGATATTGTGGTTTATCATATTACATCATTATAAGGTTATCTAAAACTCTTTATAACTTTACATTTATAATTTTATGCATATATGAGTTCTATTTAGCAAAATCACCATTTAGGATACTTTTAAACTTGTAAAATGGATTTTACTTTGATCATGGTTTTATGAACTTTTTCATATGTTATATGGTTGGTAATATCATGTTATAATATGATTATAAGTATGGGTCAAGTATTGGTTAAGTTATTTAAAGTATATATAAATTAATGGTTAAAATGGTTACTTATTAAAAGTTATAAGTAAAGTGATGTAAAGGATTTGTGATCTTGTTATCTTGGATAATATTGGACAATTATGGACTAAAGGACCCTATAATATATAAGACATGTGTTATAAAGAACTTGTGGTATTTTATCTAAGCTAAAAACTAATAAAAAAACAAAGTTATATAAATAAATACATAATTATTAATAATAAACTGTTTTAATTCGATTTCAAAACAGTGGATTTTATATCTTTATAAAATACTACGTCTCATAACGATTCCAAAAAGGTAAGAAACTCGAAAAACCGATTTATAACGAAGGAGATACGACGATTACAAGTTTACGATAATTAATACTTTTATAAAAATAATTTTATAAAACGTTTACTGTTACAGGAACCAAAAAATTTCTTTTTGGAAAACATCATAAATAAATAGAACTTTTAATTACAAAGACGTACTTGAAAGAATCACTAAAAACGGAGCTAAAACGAGTAAGATACGACGTTTCAAAGTTACCGAACATTATTTATAAAAGCTGAAAAACCGTAAATGCTTCAGCATCTACTGAAACTCATTTTTGAGGACCTCCGGGTCGGATTGAGTGGAAGTGTAAAACTACAAAGTTGTTCGGAACGACATTTTACATAAACGTGCCAATTTTCATAATTTTCGGATGTATAGTTTGTAAACTAGACACTTTTCCTGACTTGAATAGTGTTGGTTCGTTTTTAAAATAAATTTTTGCGAAACATTTTAGAATCATTTATATAATATTTATACATGTCTTAAACTTTATAAATATTATTTTACAAAGACAATTAATTTATTTATTCGATTATACGAGTACGAACACGTGGTATTTGTTTAACAAACGCGATTTAAATATGATTTCATAAACACTATTGGATGGTGATGTAGCTATATATAATTATATGTGGTAGTAGTTATTCAAAGTACTTAGTACTCATACGACTCATATTTACTTAGGTTGCTTTCGGATATTTTCGTGACACGTTTTCTGTCATTCACTCGACTTATTTCATCCCTTCACTTTTAAGGTGAGTTCATAGCCCCATTTACATCTACTGTTTTACAAACTCTACGGGGTGAAGTTACATGCTTGTTTTACTTTGGACACAAGTGTTTTAAATTGTATGCTATCCAGATTATTGCCTGAATATTATTGCCTAAGTTATCGCATTGCAGCTCAATTCCCTAACCAAATCATGAACGTCAATTGCTATTATAGTTGAGCGCGTAGTTGTTGTGGATAGGATCTATATCGGGACTAACAATCCCCACCTGGAATTTCTGGTCACAAGTTGATCATGGTGCATTTAACATTTAGAGGAATTAGTAGGCTGTTTGGCAGACACCCTACATTATTTTAGGGCACTGACAGTTAAGGTTTCGGTGTCATGAGCTTAGTGCAATAATACCTGTTTGGACTACTGAATTTGTTTTATAGTCTACCGTCACCTAAATCTTGTGGTCTACTCTTTATTTGATAAACCTATGAATTCACTCAACCATTTTGTTGACTTTTAGCATGTTTAATTTCAGGTACTAAGGTATAAGCTTGGATGGGAGCCGTGACGGATATCAATGAAGATGGATTATGTGTTTAATTAAATTTGATGCAACTTTATCTTTTAAAAACTTATGTCATCTTTTGGGATTATGAAGCTTTTGTTTAAAAGAACGTATGTAGTATGTTTATGTGAAGAAACATGTAATCTTATGATCTAAACCAAGAACAAGAGAGAGATGTGGGTTGTGATGTTTAGATGGAGAAAGTGATGGAATGGATGATGTTATTACTATGTGGAAATATAGGAAAAATGAAAACAACTAACCTCTCTCCAAGGCTAGGAGAGGGCTTATATAGTTACATCATGACCGGCCCATGGGCTATGATGGGCTTCCCATGGGCCTTGGGCCAGATTAGCTTCTAGACTTAACGTGACACAATCTACGAGCTAAGACCCATTACAACTTGGAAGTGACTGACACTTTTTGTGTTTCTAACAATCTTCCCCCTAAGGAAGTCACTCCATTTTACAAATCTTTAGCAAGCAACAAAGCTTTGTCTGTTAGTCTTTAGCTCGTCTTTTGGACATTGCTCCTGTGAAGTATGTTGTAGTGATCAATGATTTCTAGATTTAGCTTGTTCCTAGAACTTGTATTAGACTATTGAGATCTTGGAGCATCTTGAGATTCAACAACAAGCACAATCTCTTCGCCATCTTTGAAACTTTGCATCTTGTGGATTTGTGATTTCTGAACCAACATGCCTCATTACCTTTCTTGAATGTTGTCTTGAAAAGCTTTAATGCTACGATCTTCTTGAGATTCGTCAACATAAAAAACTTTCGTCACTATAATTCAGAAAGACGTTTGTAATCAGAGTAGCGGAAGTCTTAAAATATGTAGTTGAGCCTTTCATGAAATCCTTATGTTTTTTTCTATCGGTATGAGCATGTGGCTATAGACTGTGAGTACTGGAATCAGGAATCTCCACCAACCAACTTTTTAAATAAGCCTACATAAAAAAACATTAGCAATAAAGCGTGGGGAAAACGATAAGGCTTGGTCATTCGCCCCAGGTTTTGGTTGGAGTACCTTTAAATCCGGAGGATCGACCTGTGAATCAGATAGATTCAATTTAAGAAAAAAACTTCTTGACAGGTATTTCAGCTGTAGTCTAGGAATCTTTCTAACACATAAGTATTTAGATTCATCTTACTCAGCATGTCTCATTAACGAACTCCAAGCAGACAGCACGATAGAGAGTGAAACCCAGTGAGTTACTATCTTCACCGATTGATATAGAAAATCGATTGAAAATCAATCGACGGTCACTAGCTAAAGTGGTTTTGTGACACATCGACGAGTTTTAAAGCAATCGAAAATTCTTTAAGAAAACCGTTGATCCATAACCCGAGAACAATTGATTCATAAAGAATCGCACCATTGTTTGCTTATCCAGTTGTCACAAGTCTTGATTCATAAGAATCGGCACAAGTCACCTACCATGAGCATGTTTGATGTTTGCTCAAGCAGGATTTTCATCGTTCATTGTGAATACCAAAGTTATCCTCAGAATGTACTGCAGCAAAAATCACAAGGATCATTGCGTAGGACTCGAATGATCATAACATGAAATTCACATTGAGTAGAGATAACAAGGCTAAATTCTTGACAAGTGTCCTAAATGAATAATGATGATCTCTCTTGGCTCTAGACCCAATAGTGCATGTTTTTTTAATTATTAGTAATCGGCAGGCTGGTAGCTATTGCCTACCTTTTCAATATCAACAACTCGAGTGAGAAAGGGCCAATAGAAATGAGTGTATCTCCGTGAGTTTTGAAACAAGTCCTTTTCCGACTTTGAAGTGGCTGGGATGGGGTTTTGTGCATAGCGTCACTGTGGTCCATGATTGTCTACATTCAGACAAACACCTCAGTGTTTCCGACAGCATAGTATACGACCCGGTTTCTGCCTAAGTGTATGGAGGGCTTCTTTCTTTTCACCCTTTATCCTTACATTTCTTTTTCATTCTTCAACCCCTTTAATGCTTACCGAGACTTCATAACTAACACCTTGTTGGGTTTGTTCCAGTGTTAGCTCCATCTCAGTCGGCATTATTCCCAATTCTCACTTTTTCTCCTTTTTAATCATACCTAAGGACTTCTACACTAACTAGTGGATATCCCTGGGTAGATCCCTCCGGTTCGGCTTGGATCATGAATAATGATACCTTATCCAAACCACCTTATAACTCATAAAATTTAAGTACATGGTCGGTTCTTTTTAGGAATTACCCCCTCACCATATACCAAACCAAAATCATTGAAAAATTCATTCAAATTTTAATTGATTACTTCTGTCAATATACATTAAGTCCAGGTTAATCACATTTTCTCCCCTTATCCAAAATGTAAGTCCTTTGATATTTTGGATATCAATTGATTAACCCGTTATCGGCAAGGGACATATGATGTATTTCTAGCAGAAATGGACAATTATTTCTCCCCCCTTCACTTTTGAGGTTAAAAGATGGTGCCGAAACAATTTTATTGAAAATTTTGAATTACCTAAGAAAATTCATGTACAATTTGTGCTAGAGCACTCGTATTTTTCAACATCAAAAAATCTATCACTAGTTATTAACATATTCACAAGAATAAAATTATTATTACGAGGATTGAACCTTAAGAAATTAAACAACATATGATAGAATCACATGGTCCTTATTGAAGCAGCCGTAATCCACCACCCCCGGTATGGTCTTGCACACCAACAAATCTCTCCAAGCTCTGCATAATCCTCCTTGTCTTTAATCTTTTGTCAATTTCCTGAATCATAGCTCTTGCATTTGCTTTGTCACGTTGGCTCCAAAAAGTCTGAGGCAGATACTCCATTCTGATTCCCTTGAGGCGATCATTCAGAGCAGTCCGAACATCATCGAGAGTACCATCGCTAAACTTGTGTAGTTCATCAATGCGCATCAATCTGTTCTTCTTGTCTTTGTTCTCATAGATGAATCCTCTGGGATCGGAGTATGGTGTGTAAGTGTCTCTTCTTCTTAAATTGGATTTGTACGTGTCAGGCTTTGTGAGGTTGAGTTTCTTTTGATAGCTTTCAACACCCAATTGAAGGTCTTCCACACGTCTTTGGATGACAACACTTCTTGTGAACATTCTTAAGGGAACATAACTGAAGACGATCTTCCGCGTTGAGATATGTCAACTTTCCTTGCACGATGAAGAAGCAGGGCATGTCTTCAATGTCCTTGGATCCGAAGTCTGATGGAAATCACCTTCTTTGAAACTTGTAAAGAATGTCGACATTCCCTACGTACAGTGATCCAATCAGATGCTTGTAGTTTTGTTGCCATTGCGACTATTTCCACCTTTGTGACAGCAATAATTCTTCTTTTTGAGTAGACGTCACGAGCTGATTCCCTTGTGGTCGCAAATGCATAGAATTGTCTTCGCTTCTTGCCCCAATGTGAGATTCCCCAAAGAGCGAATTTGTCGTAGTTGACTATCACTTGACTCCACATTGAGTTGGGCACTAAGTCTTCTATCCATTTAATATGCCCATAATCTGCAGCCTTGGTCTTCATAACTGAAGTAGAGTACTTGCGGCTTGACTCACCACCACGTAGGTACTCAAGGTCGTTATTGATGAAGTGATGAAACGGTATGAACAGGACGACCTTGAGATTGGAACCACGGTAGTGGCTTCACAGATCATGAGGATATTGGCGGCCTCGAGGTTGATCCATCCAATTTTTCGGTTAGTGGCTTTGTAGACTTTCATTCACAAAAGTATTCAGAGTACAGGCCAAGCTCTTGCAAGTTTCCTTTCATCACTCCAAGATGATTGGACCTGCTAACAATTCAGGTGTTAGTGGTTGGGTAACATTTAGCCGGTTCATCCAAAAACGAGAAGGTCAAAGTTGTGTCCTGTTAGCTCATCGAATGACATGCTCGAGTGTCTTGTCTTCTTGCCGATTGCTTAGCCCAGGTTAGGAACGGAATTCCCGTGAACACAGGTACAAACTTGTTTCCATGCATGGATCAGGAGAAGTAGCGTTTAGGTTGTTAAACCATCAGCGAAGAGGATGGACGCTCTTCTTCCGTGTTCATACATGGACACCTATTTCGAAAACTCCTGATGTGCAAGGTGCTTTCAAAGACAATCTTTGATTGCATAGTTTCCTCTACTGGAGCAGATTGCTTATGAGTCTTAGAACCTGTAGTAGTCTTTCCTGCTGATGTGGTTGTCTTTACTCTTGGAGCACTGGTAGATTCACAATGTTCTTTTTTCCGACCCTCTTCTTTTGGCACCCCGGTCTTGTTCCAGCGGAGGGTTCTTGATCATCATCTGCTCCATCTCGAGGTCTTTTTATTGTGACCGTATCGCCATAAGTATCTAGCAGAATTTTGTCGGCTTCATACGCATCAACTAATGCCCCTTGTAAAGCTGCCTTTGGACGTCAGACCTGTTGATAGATTGGTTAGCTTCCATCTTGTCAATTAAGATCTTTTTCAGCTCTAGTTCCGAAAGATTAGCAGCTACAGCATGAGACGTCTTGGCTTCCTTTGAAGATCATACTACATACTCAGACTCGAGTTGTTCGTTCACTAACTTCTCAATTTGTGGTGTGATCTTCGAGACTTCACTCTTGACTTGTTCCTTGATTACTTTCTTCATTCCTTCATCGATTGAATCAAGGAATTGTTGATTTTCAGCTTGAGCCTCTTCTCGAATTCTATCAGACTTTAGTTGGACTGCAACATCTACTGCTTCCTTCATTTTATTTGCCAGGTACTGGTCAACGATGCCAGGAATGGAAGAGAGTGCTTCAGCATATTGATTTGTTTGTTTGAATTCCGAGAAGTTGTCTTCTAAAGCTTTTAGTCTGTTATCAAAACCAAACAACGAACCAAAGTCAGGAAGATTTTGAAGTGAGGAGCTTGGAGTAGTGGCCAGTGTCAGGATTTGTGGTTGTTGTAATTGAGTGAAGAGAGGAGTCGGTGTTAGAGGATGATTGGTTGGTGCAAAGAAGGATGGCTCCGCAATGGCAGTGACAGGAATATTTACTAGAGAGGTAGCTTCAGCATTATGTCCAAATATAACATCAACACTGGTATCTTGATTTGGATTTAGCATGTTGGAGACGAAGCCAGATGATACAGAAGAACTCTGTTGTCGACATCAGGATTTACCGGAGTTAGGGTCACATGAGTGTCTTCAATTTCCTAGGTTACTTGAAACCAGGGGTCAATACAACATCCTGGCCTTTAACAATCATCTCTTCCTTCAATATGGCATTGTATCTCTGTCCGCACTCATTGCCTTGGTCCCTACCTATGTAGCATCTCATCTGACTTTTCTTCTCAACATCCACCCTTTCACTTCATTGTCACTAGTCTTCATCATCTGAGGATAGAAACATGAGAGGGTGTATGAACTATAGGATCGAAAGGTGTCCATCTCATCAGTTTCCTCTTCAGTGATGTATCATCATCAGAGTTGTGACTTATGGATGAAAAAATATCACCATCATCCTCTAAATCAGTCCTTGTGCTTCAATCATCATCATCTTGATCATCTTGACTTTTTTAGTTCACATCTCCACTTTAGCAATCATCGTCATCATCTTGACCGTTCTCAATTATCTTTTAATTTTAACTTTATCCTTGATCATTTTCACACTGTGACATTCCAGGTAGATATCATATCTAAGTCATAATCAGTTCATCTGGGAACCCTGTGTGACCCCAGTTTCCTTCATCTCACTAGAACCCGCTGGCATGAGAGATGTAGTCTCTTTTCATCAAGCTTCTCTTGGTGATTAGCATTGAGTTGCTCAGCTTCTGTCAAAATCGCCTCAGAGATAGTCTCTAACTCTTTAGCCTTCTGCTTTCCTTTTCCAGTCTTCTTGCCTTTCATTCTTGGGGACTATGGAGGCTTCTGCTAAGTGGTTGCACAATCAGAAATCAAACTTTCTTCTTACTTGCCTTTTGCTTGAGGAACTTACCTGAAGCAATAACATAATACCTTTATAAGATTCAGAGTTCGAAGTCCCTCGTTTGTTAACTCTGCTGGTAAGATCGTCCCGTACAACTGAGTGTCTTCATTCCTTGAGATGACATTGATTGTCGTGAATGTTGGGTCATCTCTGGCATAGTGCCAATTAACCTTGTTTCTTCGAGGAATTAAAGGGTCTTTAGCCATGACAAAGTTGACGATTAGCTTGGTAAAACGAGGATAGTACATCGCATTGCCCTTCTTCGTATTCTTGTTCTCAACCTGGTAAATGAAAGTCTCCCACAGAAATATGCTATAATCAACCTCTTAGTTATTGTACATTCCCCATAAGATTTGAGCTTGAGAAAGACGAAGACTGTCGTAGGATGTCTTACCACTGAGACATTTGTTGATGATAGCAGCAAATGATCTCCAGGGTTGATGCAACTTATTAACATTGACATCAGTGATCTTTTTTATTTCTCCAGAGTGACCAAGACAGGCTAGAACTGCGAAGAATCTCCTTCTCCAGAGGTGGTTCTTCAAACTTCTTATTTAACCAATTTTAGGGCAAATTTGAAGAATGTTCTGAATCTGATCAAGAATGAGAAGTGCTTTTGTTGTTCCATCTTGAATCTGACAGATTGGTTATGAATAAAGCAAGGCCACAGAAACACTTGCATGTAGTATCTCAGGAACAGTAAGCCGAGACTTGGAATGTTTTGATAGATGGTGGTGAGCTTTAACACATCATATACAACTTGAAGAGTTGCCTCCTTTGAAGTAAGACATCCCGAGCTTAAGTCGAAGATTGCATTGAGCTTTCCACACTCTCAAATCATTTCTCTCATTCAAACTCCAATCTTCCGACTGTATCGATTTTCCAGCACAGCCTCGTTGGGGATTAACGACCCGGGAAAACTCTATACTGCTTCCTGGTTTTATTGATTGTTTTTTTTTAGATTATATATATTTTATTTTATTATATTATATATATAGTTTGAGAAATTATCAATCAATCTTGAATCTGATAGATCTGTTATGAATATAAGCAGAGGCCTAGAACTCTTGCATATAGATCTCTGGAACATCAGCAGAGACTTAGAATGCCTTGTAGAAAGGAGTGACCTTTAACACATCATAGACTACTTGAAGAGTTGCTTCCTTTGATGCGACATCCGAGCTTAAACGAAGATTACATTTACCAATCTTAAGTCAGTCGGCTGGAGCAACTAGAGCGTCATCCAGAGCAATCTAATCATCCTTTGTGATGTCCATGATTCTGCTTAAGAAAGAGTTAATGCATTTTATAATGTGACACGATCAATCATGCACTAGAACCGTTATGACTTTTAGCACTTTGAAGATCAATCATCTTAGATAGACAAGCATCGAATGATATCGAGACTCCTATTGTAACAACTAAGTGGATTGTAGATAGCCTTGTATTTGTTAAGCTTTTATTGTCTATTTTAAACTAAGAGACTTATTTAATTTAACCGTAGTTGGAAAAATTTGATCTTGAGTGTTTTAAGTCGAAACTGGTTAAGTGTTGAAAACATCTTCACTCGTTCGGTCCTCAAAGAAACATCTCGATCGGTTTGCACTGAATATCACTCGTTCGGTCCTTATAGACAGACACTCGTTCGGTCCATGTTATCAATCATTCGTTCGGTCCGTACTATCAGTCACTCGTTCGGTTCATGTTATCAATCATTCGTTCGGTCCGCACTATTAGTCACTCGTTCGGTCCATGTTATCAATCATTCGTTCGGTCCGCACTATCAGTCACTCGTTCGGTCCACATAGTAAGTTATTCGTTCGGTCCACATTAAATAACACTCGTTCGATCCTCATTTACTCGATCGGTCCACACTAAGTGACACTTGTTCGGTCCACACTTGATGACTCTCGTTCGGTTCACACTACAATTCATTCGTTCGGTCTCTTAAGGTTTTGACTATCGATTCCATTATTAACCATTTTACAATAACATAAGATTAGCTTAAGGGATGATCAACAATTATTTGTTAGAGCCTACCTATGTCATTTTTGAGTTTGGTTGATGAGGTTTTATCGTCAAATCGAGCAACAATACACCACATAGACAATCGAAGAAAACTAACACTAGATGAGATCAACAGGACATAAGCTCGTTCCTAATATTGACAAATGATCATGATATAGCTATCCCACACATAACTCATAACATTTATACAACATATAGCATAACCCTAATTTTCGATCACAAAATCAATCAAGAACACATTGAAATCAAAGCAAATGACAAAACTGTATTAATATAATGTTCTACACTCCAATCTGAGCAAAATGCCTCATTCAATTCGAGTTTTTATCTTGCTTCGATTTTGATGAACCCTAATTTTGAAGTTAGGGTTGATCGAGATCAAACCACCATGAAAACACGATTCAAATAGGATATGACCTTTTTGTAGTGTAAGGAACGATTTATAAAGAGTACCTTAAGCTTGATATGATCTTGAGGAGAAGGATTAAAGGGTGCGATTTGAGTGTGTGTACGTGTGTGTGTTTTTGAGTGTGTGAGAGTGTGAGAACAGTGATGGGGACGGGGTGGGATGGGTAAGTTTTAAACCAAAATTTATTCTTAACACTTTTGGCCCCTCATGATTTCTCAACTATTAATTTTGCCAATTAAGTTTTATAAGGTGTATTCAAGTTAAACAATTAGCACAAGTAGTCCCTAATGTTTTATACTCTCTTACCTATAGACTTAATTACGCAAAATACATCCTAAAGGAATAAACAAATAACACATAAGGCACAAGCAAGTTAAATTTAATTAACTAAAAACCAAGAGATATTCCGTTATTGTTTTAAAACCTTTTCTCTTTTTAAAAAAAACATTTATTCATGATGAAAATTTTTGACATTCTCTCCCCCTCAAACAATGACCCGTTTTCTATTTAAAGAGCTGTAGTCGTTGTTTGAGAAGTCAAATGTATCTTTAAAAATATTTTCAGATGATGGAATGATTTTATATGTGAAAAACAACAAACACCATGGTAAATAAGATTTCTCTTATTTATACTCATAAATGCACTGAAACGTACACTTATGGAAATATAGACAGCACGGGTTGTGATGCAAAGTAATCACAAGCCTTTGCATGGTCATAAAGTAGACCATGCCCGAGAATAAATTCCCGTTGAGAGGTCAAGTTTCCTTTTTGACGGAATACTTGCCTTTAAGATGATGACCGGGTTGCTATCTGAAATAATAGCAAGCCATTTGGCATGTTTTGAAAACATTAGAAACTTCTGCTCGAACTTCATTTACAGGCTCGTATCATTGTTGAATGACATTTCTAAGACCGTAAATGTTATCGATTTTCAGAAGACATGCCATTTGAAAACTTCTTTTTGAATTTTTCTCATTTTTTAATTTTGTATTTTGTTTTTGAAAAATTTATATAAAAAGAAAATATTTTTGGTTTTTCTGAGTTATATTATATACATATGATACAAAGGATATTCGAATAGGTACCACCACTATTCGTCAACGTCATCTGCCAACTTTTTCAGAGTCTCCGGCGTAAAACTTCGCATACCCAGCTTGTTGATTAGAAATTCAATTCTTTCTCGGCCAAGAGCTTTAGGGAAGATGACCGCCAATTGATACTCCGTATTGACAAAGTAAAGTTCGATCACACCATTTTCAACATGCTCCTTGATGAAGTGAGATCTGATGTCTATATGCTTTGATCTGGAATGTTGAAAACTGTTGCAGCATAAGGCAATAGCGCTTTTGTTATCACAGTACATTGACATTTTATTGAATCCAAAGCCATAGTCGGTAAGTGATACGTCAGATAATATACACTATATAATATAATATATCTCAACAAGAGCAATTAAGAAAATTCCCTAAGGAAAATTCACTCTTTAAAATATATATATATATATATATATATATATATATATATATATAATATATAATATACGTATCTTTACCGGAAAGTATGATTTCCCGGGTTATTTTCCCAATGATTTAAGAAAACCAGCATGATCCGCATCTGCAAATTCTGTTAGTGCAATGGAAGAATCCTTCGGAGTACAAATTCCCCGATGTCCAGGTTCTTAGATACTGAAAGATATTTTTACCGCATTTAAGTGGTTTCGCTCGGTAGGCCGAGCTAATACCGGGCACACATGGCATATTAGCAAATTGTAGGTCAGGTTATTGGCTGTAGTAAAAGCGAGGAGCACAATCATACCACGATAGTGTGACGGATCTAAGCTTTCCCTTTCTATTTTCCTCATCAGTTGGATTTATTCCACCATGGGAGTATCCACTGGGTCACAAGATTCAAAGCCATATTTCTTTAGTGATTCAAGAGCATATTTAGATTGGTTTATGAAGATGCCTCTGGGACTTGAGAAATCGTCAGTCCTCAAGAAAATGAGATTTTTACTCACCATCGACATCTTGAATTTTGAACACATGATTTTAGCGAATAGATCACAAAGTTCAGGAGTAGATGCAGCAAAGATAATGTCATCGACATATATTTGTACCAGTAGTAGTTCCTTGCCTTCTCTACGGATGAACAGAGTAGGATCCACTGAGCCTTTTGAGAAGTCATTGGATATCAGGAATGAAGGACAATCATATCAATACCACGCGCCGTGGAGCTTGTTTCACCCATAAAGAGCTTTCTTATGCTTGTACCGTAGTTAGGTTTGTTTGGCATCTACAAATACGTCCGTGCTACATAAACCTCTTCTAGCCTGATTCTCCATTCAGAAACGCAGTCTTCAATCCATTGATAGAACGACCATGTTATATGAGCAGCAAACGCTAGAAAAATTCGTAGAGCCTCTAATCTTGCAACGGAGCGAATGGAACCTCTTCAAATCGATTCCCTTTCTTGACGATAACACATGCAGCGACCATTCGAGACTTGTTATTTTTTCTTTCAGAATACCTCTCTAACTCTCAAGCTTAATCCTTATAGATCCATTAAGAGTGATGACAAATGCTTTATCGGAGGAGAACAAGTTCCCAAACTTTCAAAGACCTGATATATAAATTGTTCAAATTCAATAAAAGTTCCTCTTGTATAGCTTCAATCCAACATGCTTGAGTTTATGGTCTTTGTAGTTCTTAGGTTGAATGATGTGAGAAAAGCTCTTTTAGTAGCAGAATAAGGCTTGTTCATGGATTTGTAGTCGTGTGAAGACTGTCTGTCAGATCACCGATTATCTTGCTCAAGTGGGCGATCCATAGTCCATTTTCTATGTGTTTAGAAAAACTTGGTGATCGGGAGGCCACAATTGTATGAATAACAAGTCGTGATGCGGATTGATAAGAAGTAACTTTGGTATTGAATACCAAAGTACGGATCATTTCCCATATGTGCAACTTCAATATCTATGAATTGATCTTCTTCAGCATTATGAGAAATAATAGGATTATGAGTTTCTTGTTTGTATGCAGAGTTACTTGGTGATGGTGCATCTTGCATCAATGTAGTTGAGAAGGTGAGCAGTTAATACAGCATGTTCACAGGTGCAACTACTTTAGGAATAGGAGCAGTGACTTCTGGTGCTTGTAAATCAACATAAGGTGGGGGATTAAGTGACTCATCAAACATTGGTTGAAACAACAAATCCCAGTCAGATCTTGAAGGTGGTACAAGAGGTGTTGAAGGAGGAGGGTTTGGCATGAGTCCTGAACTGATTGTTACAGGAGTCATATCATGAAGTGTGAGTCCTGAACTGCTGTGTTTAAAAGCCATCGCGGTCAGCTCATCAAAGTCAACATGAATGGTTTCAATTATTCGTCTGGTAAGTCTGTTGTAAATCCGGAATGCTTTCTTCGTGGGTGCATAGCCAATGAAAATACCAATGTCAGCCTCCTTATCGGTTGTAACTGCCCAAATTCTCGCAATCTCGTTGGGTAGCAGAGTGGCAGGCAACAAACACATGTAGATACGATAGATCGGGAGTTTGTTGTGTAAATAGATCGTAATGTGTTTTACCATGACGACGACTATCTTGAACGATTTTGGGTATAACAGGCGTTGCAACCGCTTCGCCCATAGAAATAAGGATCTATTTTTGCATAAATTAACATAGTGCGAGCTGCTTCAATTAGCGTATATTTCGTCTTTCAACAACACCGTTTTGCTGTGGAGAGCGTGAAACTGATGTTTCATGAGAGATGCCAACCTTCTCATAATATTCACGCAATGTCTGATTAACAAACACAGTTCCATTATCTGTTTTTGATGTGAACGAAACGGTTCCTTAAGCCGTACTTGGACTCTTCATAAACATGAATAATAAAAGCTGGAGGCCTCCATCTTTTGAACGCAAAAACATTTTACCTATGTAAAACGAGATAGTCGTCACAATAACGAGGATGTACATATCTTTTCTTTCCATTGACACTCGCGATACGCATTGGCCCACACAGATCCATATGTAACAGATAGAGTTTTTCTTGATTGGTGTCCTCAGATTTGGGTTTGTAGGGTTTCTTTGAACTTTTGCCTAATGCACATACAGAACATAAGTTACTCCTTTTCAACAACCAAACGTAAGTAAGAGAGAACCTCGGACAAGTCCCATGTCTTGCAAGATGATTGATAGCACCAAAGTTCAAGAAGAGATAGAACACGATGCCATAAAACCATGACGATTGGTTTTAGACAGCCCTTATTACAATAGACAAATGGGAGAGGAATGCCATCATAATTCCCAAGTGAGAGTGTATAAATATAATTCCCCTCGAGATCTCCGACATAAATTAGCACCATCTAGATTGCGAATGAAGCATGTGTGTTGACGAAAAGCCACTTCGAGATTGGAATGACAGAATTATCCCACAGAAAATAGATTATGCCCAAGTCCTTCAATGTAATAAACCCTTGAAATAGTAACATTCCCAATTTGATAGTCTCCATAACCCATTATCTTTGCAACTTGATCATTTCCGAATTTGACTGTACCCAAGAATTTACATAGGTTAACCTATATGATCCACTTAAAGGATGACAAATGCTTTTACATGAGGAGGAACAAGTTCCCAAACTTCAAGACATTTAAATTCATGAAGTTCCTCTTGCATAGCTTCAATCCAACATACTTAAGTTAATGCGTCTTTGTAGCTCTAAGGTTCGACTGATGTGAGAAAGGCATCATAGTAGCAGAATAAGGCTTGTTCATGGATTTGTAGTCATGTAGAACTGTTCTGACGATATCTAACCGATTATTCTCAAGTGGGATTATCCTTAGTCCATTTGATAATGTTGTTAAGACTTGGTGGTCGAGAGGCACAATTATTATGAATAACATCTGATGATGAGGATTGATCAGAAGTAACTTCTGGAATTGGAATACCAAATACCAGATCCATTAACCACATATGAGCAAAACTCAAATCATGATTAACTTCTTCCAACATCAAAGAAAAATAATAGGTAGTTTTGAGTTTCTTCTTGTGTTGTATGAGAGTTACTTGGTGAGGGAGCATCTTGATCAACTGTAGTTGAGGAAGGTGAGCCAGTTGATACAACATGTTCAGGTGCCAACTACTTCAGGATAAGGAGCAATGACTTCTGGTGCTTGTAAATCAACATAAGGTGGGGATAAAGTGACTCATCAAACAATTGGTTGAAACAACACGATCCCAGTCAGATCTCAAAGGTGGTACAAATGGTGTTGAAGAAGGAGGGTTTGGCACGAGTCCTGAACTGATTGTTACAGGAGTTATATCATGAAGTGCGGGTCCTGAACTGCTGTGTTCAGAAGCCATTGCGGTCAGCTCATCAAAGTCAACATGAATGGTTTCAATTATTCATCTGGTACGTCTGTTGTAAATCCGGAATGCTTTCTTCGTGTGCGCATATCCAATGAAAATACTAATGTCAGCCAAAAACAATCGGTTTGAAACTTGCCCAAATTCTCGCATCATACCGATGGGTAGCAGAGTGCACCAAACACATGTAGATACGATAGATCGGGAGGTTTGTTGTGTAAAAGATCGTATGGTGTTTTACCATGACGACGACGTATCATGGAACGATTTTGGGTATAACAGGCTGTGGCAACCGCTTCGGCCCATAGAAATAAAGGAGCTTTTGCATAAATTAACATAGTGCGAGCTGCTTCAATTAGCGTACGATTGCGTCTTTCAACAAACAAAAACCGTTTTGCTGTGGAAGCGTGAAAACTGATGTTTCAAGAAGATCCAACCAACTCATAATATTCACGCAATGTCTGATTAACAAACACAGTTCCATTATCTGTTTTGATGTGACGAACGGTTTCCTTAAGCCGTACTTGGATCATCTTCAAAAACTTGATAATAAAAGCTGGAGCCTCATCTTTTGAACGCAAACATTTTACCTATGTAAATCGAGAGTAGTCGTCGACAATAACGAGGATGTACTTCTTTCCATTGACACTCGCGATACGCATTGGCCCACACAGATCCATATGTAACAGATAGAGTTTTTCTTGATTGGTGTCCTCAGATTTGGGTTTGTAGGGTTTCTTTGAACTTTTGCCTAATGCACATACAGAACATAAGTAATCCTTTTCAAACTTAAGCTTAGAGAGACCTCGGACAAGTCCATGTCTTGCAAGATGATTGATAGCACCAAAGTTCAAGTGAGATAGACGACGATGCCATAACCAGGACTTGGTTTTAGACGCCTTTGACAATAGACAAATGGGAGAGGATGCCATCATATTCCCAAGTGAGAGTGTATAAATATTATCCCCTCGAGATCCCGTCAATAAATTAGCACCATCTAGATTGCGAATGAAGCATGTGTGTTGACGAAAAGCCACTTCGAGATTGGAATGACAGAATTATCCCACAGAAAATAGATTATGCCCAAGTCCTTCAATGTAATAAACCCTTGAAATAGTAACATTCCCAATTTGATAGTCTCCATAACCCATTATCTTTGCAACTTGATCATTTCCGAATTTGACTGTACCCAAGAATCATCAAGCTTAACCTTATAGATCCACTTAAGAGTGATGACAAATGCTTTATCAGGAGGAGGAACAAGTCCCCAAACTTCCAGACGTTCAAATTCATGAAGTTCCTCTTGCATAGCTTTTTTTTTGGGTAAAGGGGAATGGTTACCCCGGTAAAATATCCTCTTGCATAGCTTCAATCCAACATGCTTGAGTTAATGCGTCTTTGTAGTTATTAGGTTCGATTGATGTGAGAAAGGCATCATAGTAGCTGAATAAGGCTTGTTCATGGAGTTGTAGTCGTGTGGAAACTGGTCTATCGAGAGCACCGATTATATTCTCAAGTGGGTGATCCTTAGTCCATTTGCTATTGTGTTCAGAAACTTGGTGATCGGGAGGCGCAATTGTATGAATAACATCCGATGATAAGTATTGACCAGATGTAACTTCTGGAATTGGAATACCAAAGTACGGATCATTACCCATATATGCAACTTCAATATCATGATTATCTTCTTCAGCATCATGAGAAATAATAGGAGTTTGAGTGTCTTGTATTGTATAAGAGTTACTTGATGATGGTGCATCTTGATCAACTACTTCAGGAATAGGAGCAATGACTTCTGGTGCTTGTAAATCAACATAGGGTGGGGGATTAAGTAACTCATCAAACATTGGTTGAAACAACAAATCCCAGTCAGATCTCGAAGGTGGTACAAATGGTGTTGAAGAAGGAGGGTTTGACACGAGTCCTGAACCGATTGTTGCAGGAGTCATCAAATGAAGTGCGGGTCCTGAACTGCTATGTTCAGAAGCCATCACGGTCAGCTCATCAAAGTCAACATGAATGGTTTCAATTATTCGTCTGGTACGTATGTTGTAAATCCGGAATGCTTTTTTCATGGGTGCATATCCAATGAAAATACCAATGTCAGCCTTCGGTTGTAACTTGCCTAAATTCTCGCTATCATTCGTTGTGTAACACCCTCAAATCTGAGTATGCAGCGGAATGTTGAATATCCGAAGGCGTTACATTATTGGGTCAATAGCACACCGTGACGACGACGTATCATGGAATGATTTTGGGTATAACAGGCTGTGGCAACCGCTTCGGCCCATAGAAATAAAGGAGCTTTTGCATAAATTAACATAGTGCGGGTGCATTCATTTGCGTACGATTTCGTCTTTCAACAACACCATTTTTCTGTGGAGAGTGTGCAACTGATGTTTCATGAGAGATGCCAACCTTCTCATAATATTCACGCAATGTCTGATTAACAAACTCAGTTCCATTATATGTTCTGATGCGACGGACGGTTTCCTTAAGCCTTACTTGGATCATCTTCAAAAAGTTGATAATAAAAGCTGGAGCTTCATCTTTTGATCGCAAACATTCTACCCATGTAACTCGAGAGTATTCGTCTACAATTACGAGGATAGTACTTCTTTCATTGACCTCGCGACAGCATTTGGCCCACACAGATCCATATGCACAGATAGAGTTTTTCTTGAATTGGTCGTTACTCAGATTTGCCCGTTTATGGGGTTTTTTTGAACTTTTGCCAATTGCTCATGAAGAAATAAGTGATCCTTTTCACAAACTGGAGCCTTAAAGGAGACTGGACAAGTCCATGTCTTGCAAGCTTGATAATAGCACCAAAGTTCAAGTGCAGATTAGACGAAGATGCCAAACTAGACTTTGTTATAGAAGCCTTTTGACAATAGATAAATGGCGAGAGGTTGCCATCTTATTCTCCCAGTGATAGTGTATAAAGATTATCACCTCGAGATCACAGTCAATAAATAACACCTTATAGATTGCGAATTCGAAGACATGTGTGTTACGAAAGGCCACTTCGAGATTGGAATCACAGAATTTGACCCACAGGAAAATAGATTTTGCAAAGTCCTTCAACGTAATAAAACCCTTAAAATAGTAACAATCCAACTCTGATAGTCTCCATTAACCCATTATCTTGGCAACTTGATCATTTTCTGAATTTGTTCATTTCTAGAGCGATCTCCAGTCAGTGTGATTCGAGCAACCGGAGTCCAGAATACCAGGAGGACAGATTTGACAACCTGCATTCATTTTAAAGACGAAGTAGGATGGAATATTGGTTTTTTTGGATCCCCTGCGATTTACTGGGTTCCTGTTTGTTAGCAGATATTGGTTTTATAACCTTAGTTTTGCTAACGGACTCAGTATTCTTATTCTTCCTAGGTTTCCTTGAGTATACCAAATTAACCACAGGTTTGGGTGATTCAGATTCTAGAACTATTGGTTTCCTAGAAGGCATTCTTTGTTTAGTAGTGGTAATCCTAGTTAAAGGGCACGCATTTCCTACAATAGTGAAGGTCCGACCGGTAGGTCTCCAAATATATCCTATCTTAGTGAACACTTTTCCTGTTGGTTTCCAAATCTCTTTCTTAGATTTTCTCTTCTTAGATTTAGCACGAAATTTCACATCATTCATAGAATTAGAAACACACAAATTATCAGAAGACATGCAATCATCACCGTTAATACAGACATAATCAGAATTATCATGTTTCTTGGAATTCTGCACAGACGCAGATCCATTAACTTTAACAGTACCATTCCTTTTATTCAAACTAGATTTAACGTTCCTAGAGTGAGCTTCTACTTTATTCTTCGAATTACTACTTGGTGTTTGCAGAATCTTATCATTCCTGGTATTGCCTGAAGGCTGTGATCCGCTAGCACTAGTAGAAAGTCTTACTCCTGTAGAATGCAACACACGCTTGTTAGAAACTATGTTTGAAGTCGAGTCTGTTTTTGTGTTTTCTGTGGATGTGAGTGATTCGGCAAACCTAACTTTCTTGTCCTTTTTCCTCGGTGTGACCGCAACTAATTGAGGATCAAAATTGTTGATGCTAGGGCAAGTCCTACTTATGTGTGAAAGTAAATCCTGAATGACTTTGGTATACCTAAAGGCAGACTCTAAAAGTGAATCTTGAGGATAATTCGCTTTTACATGTTGACTATATCCTTAACGACCCAAAGCTTCTTCCTGAGTGTTGCTTAATATAAGTAGGATGGAGCAGTCTCTTTTATTCAACAATTTGAGCTGTGATTGGTTCCACATTATCCTTAGACAGTTAGGTCAAAAGAGTAGGTTCAAAATAGCCTCCTTTCTAACGCTTTTCCTTTAAGTTCTTTAACATTATTTTTTTAGGGCTACTATGAACCAAACTTGTTCCTAAAGTTTTGCATTTAAATCAGAAATTTCCCCAGACTTTATATTGACTTGTTTGATTAATGCATCACATTGTTCTTTTGATTGAACACGTTTTGGTTTAATCGAGCCATAAATTTGCTTATAAGTCTGTTTCAAATGGCTATTCCAGCAACAAGTTTTGTTCACTCTATGTCCAATTCAATGTTAAGAGTCTCAATTTAATCCATGTCCAATTTGGACTTACTATCATCCACATTTCCTCTTAAGGACTTAATTTTCTCTTTCAACTTGACAATGACTGTGTCTTTCTGTTGAGATTGAGCTCTCAATTCACTTAATTAAAACAACTGAGTAAAACTTGGAGCATTTTGATTTAAAACACTGTTTTTCTGTTGAAAAATTTCTTGATTAAGTTGAGAATCAGCTTTCCAAATGATGCAATGTTTTTCAAGAGTTGTAAAACTCATACTAAGTTTTATCTATTTTCTTTTTCACAAAATCCTTTTTGTTGAGAAGCTCAGGTCTTGAGTTCGAGCAACTTTTGACATTCATTCAAGTTTTCACCAACCATCATTCACAGACAAATGGCACAAAGATTTGTACAATATCATGATCAATGGCTTGTGCCAAGAGACGTTCATTTTCACTCAAAACTTGATTCATTTTAACTTCGAAAGTTCTGGACTCCAAGCGATGTTGTTCGACAGTCTATTCCATTTGATAAAATACATTTTGGACATCGGCAAATTCATCAACCAAGTATTGATTGAAGATATCTTTTAGTTCTTTTATAAACGGAATAATTTCATCTAGAAAACAAGCCTTTGTATGTTCAAACCCCCACGTGCCCTCAGTGATAGTTGTGGCAGTGGTTCTTTCTTTGACAGCCAGTAAGATGGCGTTTAAGCTCTTTCAAGCTAGTATTCACCATACTTACTTTAGGAAGTTCTTTTGGAACCTCAACTTTGTTGGTTGTGGAAGAAGGATATGGGTCTAAAGCTGGGACCGAAGTCGCTTTCCAATAGGCATGTTCACTATATAAATCAGATTGGCAAAAAAATTGTTTGTTGTAATCGTTATTAAGAATCGCATAATTAATGGGTTTAGTGTTCACCCTATGTTTTACAACCATTGGATCTTGTTCTTTCAAAAGCATTTTTGAACGACTCTCTTCATAAAGCATTAATGTCTCATCAGTATCAGGAATCACAATAGCATCCATTTTAAGAATGACATTCCCGTCATACAGTTTTGGCTTTGACTCCTGAACTTTCTTCAGATAGAAAGGTTTTTCAAAACCGATAGCTTGTTTCGTGGAATGATCATAACAAATTTTGGATTTAGTCATCATATGAACAGTTTGCGCAGATTGACCTCTTTTGAAAATGATATTATCAAGTTGCTTAATTTTCTTTTCTAAAGCAATTTCTCTATCAATATTTCTGTTTTCTTCCATTTTTAAATCATTTTTGAGATCAGAAACTGTTTTCATTAAAGAATCATTTTCTTGCACTTGTTCAGAAAGAGTTTGCTTAAGACGTTCAATCTCGGCATACTGTTCATTTGATCCTGAAAAACTGTTTTCAACATTTTGCCTTTCTTTCAAATCTTTAACCTCTTCTTTATATCTGTCAAGCTCGGTAGTCAAAGCTTTATTGGCACTTTTATATTCCAGATTAACATTGGTGCAGTTCATCACTTGGGTATTTAATTGTTCAAACATAGATAATATCAGGACATCTTGTTGAGTAGAAGAGTTAGAATTCTGGACAGTTTCCTGTTGTGTTTCACTCAGATACTGAGAATAAGGAATGATATTGCTATCACTGGTTATTTCAGTTTTGCTCTGTTTCTACATCCATTAGAATGTTCTGAAGACATATTATCTAATCACTTTGATTGATTAAATCATAGGTCAGATTATTCGGAATTTTGTACTCAGTGAGTGATCTGAGCCTTTCTGTGAAAGATTCGCCATGAGAGCAATCTTGGCTGAGTTAAGTTTCATCACAATCAAGAGGGTCATAGGCATCCAATTTCATTGGCTTGATAAGCAGAATTGTGGGTAATGACAGCTGAGGTCGTTTGAGTGTCAAGAAGTCTTGGTATCTGCCAAAAAATGTATTTCTTCCTCTGTTAAAAACTTGAAGACTTGCTTGAGCTTGAACCAGCAACACTTTATCATTGAACCACGTTTCATCCCTTTTCTCTTGGGCTTAGTACACTGCTTGGCAATATGACCCTCCCCTTTGCAATTGTAACAGATGACAGTCCGTTGTTTCCCTGTGTTGCTTCCACTTGCTCCAGGTGTGTATTTTCTCGTTGTTCCAGTAGCATAAGTAGTTTGTCTCCCCTGAACAGGTTGACAGTACTTTTCCATCATAGATGGTAGCATGTGATTAGGGTTGACGAAGTTATTAGCTGATTTGTTGGTTAGTAGGATATAGAGATGTTACAACTGCAGTTAAGAATGGACATCATGTGATTGATCGCATCAATTTGGATCATCCCCTTTCTGGAATCACTAGAACACTTAGACCAAGTATTGGTTGGAAAATTCAGATGTTGATGTGGTAGTTGTGGGAGCATATTCAATTGTAGATGGATGAATTGTAGAGAATAAACGTTGTGGTGAATTGAGGATTGATACTCATTTGAAGGATAAGTAATTGAAAGAGGTATTGATTGATTGGTTGTGAATTGTTGAGTCTGATAAGGTGTCACAAACTGTGAAGACTGATATGGTGAACCATGATGTTGTGGTTGAGAGTTCGGGTGAGTGTGTAGATGAGATTGATAAGCTGGCTGAGTTAATTGGTGAGATTGCCCATACTAAAGCAAGAGGGAAATCGGAGTTACGTTCATGCATTAATCGAACTTCATTTGCATGTCTTTCATGTTGTTGTAAGTAAGCATGAAGCTGATCAATATTTGTAGTATGCAAGTCTTTGACCAATTTAACATCAGTAACGAATTTGCTCCATTCATCAGGAAAGTGTGTTTCAAATACCTTGGTGTTAACTTGAATAGCTACAATGACTATCTTGTAGATGTTCATATATTTTGAGTAACAGAGAGAACCTCAAGTGAGTACTCGTGTAACGACTCTCCATTCTTGTAAGTGAACTTATCAAATTCATCATACAGCTTGCACTCTCGTTCTTGTTTTGTTAACGACGTTCCTTGCATTAGCAGTTTAATCTTCTCCCAAAGATCCTTTGCTACACGATGTTGACTCACAAGAGCATAGATTTCAGTTGGAAGGCCTTGGAGAATGATATTAATTGCTTTGATATCACAATCAGCTTGAATGGCTTCAGCGGGAGTGAGTTCAGTATATTCCTTAAGTCTTGTTACACCATCCACAGTGATTGATGGCCAAACGAGTGGACCTTTTTCAACAGAGGCAAGAATCATTCTTCCATGTGGTCTATTCATCATATAAAGTTCCATTCTGCTTTTCCATGAATCATACAAGTGTTTTTCAAGCATCGGTGGTTTATTATCACCACCCGAGAGAAGTGATTTATCAGCAAGAGTCGTCATTGATAACGTGGTATCAAAAAGATTACAAATTGATCGATCGGTGGTAGAAAGAAATTGTGTTTGGTTATGTGATTGTTGAGTCTTGAAATGAAACTACACGGGATTTTACAATTCTCGACAAAACCAGGAAAAACAAATTAATGTTTCACGGGATTTTACAAGTCACAGAAAGAACAGTATAATTTTAGAAATTTAAAAATTTGGTGTCCTTCTAGTTCGGTCCTTCTAGTTTGGTCCTTCTAGTTCGGTCCTTCTAGTTCGGTCCTTCTAGTTCGGTTGTCAAAGAAGAACTAGTTCGGTCCTTCTTGTTCGGTACCAACTAAGGTTACTAGTTCGGTTGATCTTGTTCATTGCACACTAGTTCGGTTCCAATCAAGGTAAACTAGTTGGTCCTTCTGTTTGGTTAACAAGAAACACACTAGTTCGGTCCTGTCGTTGGTTCACCTTCTGTTCGGTTACCAAAGAAACCACTAGTTCGGCTACAACTACAAGCAACTAGATCGGTGCTTTTTGTTCGGTCCTCTAGTTCGATTATCTAGTTCGGTTCCCACAACAAATAACTAGATCGGTTCCAACTATGACGAACCCAAAATTTTCAAAACTCAAAAAGTCACATTTTTGAATGGTTTTTAGCAAAAATTCTTGTACAACTAGTGTAATTAAACCTATAGGAACATAATAAAAATGAAAACTTTAAGGTTTTTAAGCCAAAAATTTTGAATCAAAAATTTGTTCTTTTAAAGTTTTTGAACACAAAATCACAAGACAAACACAAAAACTAAACACACCACTCCATGGCTCTTGATACCAATTGAAGAAACATGTAATCTTATGAATCAAAAAACCCCCCCCAAGAACAAGAGTGAGATATGGGTTGTGATGTTAGAGAGAGAATGGATGGAAAAATGGATGAAGTTTATTAAGAGGTGTATATATATGTCCTATAGGCCGGCCCATGGGCTATGGTGGGCTTCCCATGGGTCTTAGGCCGGACTAGATTACTAATCTAATCATTACATAAACTGCGAGCTAAGACTGTTACAACTTGAAAGTGACCGACACTTTTTGTGTTTCTAACAATTGAGATGGGTTTATATAGGTTGTGAAAACCCAAGAGCAAAGAAACGGTGTAATTTACACTTTAGACCCCTAGCGGTATTTTCTCCAACGGCTATTCAGTGGTACAAACTTTGCCCAACGGTACCAACTTTAAAGCCTAGCGGTACTAACTTTTTGGATACCAAAATTAACTCAAAAACATCACAGTCTAACTAACTTTCAGTACCATAGGGTAGGGCATCTCAAAAACATACCTAACTGCATTATATAGCTTTTGCACATCAAATTCAAACATCCCATAATCATCTGTAATATCTTCCGTGCAGTACTAAGTAAGCATAGCGGTATTAATTCTCAGTACTAGCAGTACAAATGTTTCTGCAGCAATTATGAACTAAGGCTTTAGTAACCAATTCTAACCTTGAATCCTTATGCCAAAGAGAATAGTGAACCCCAAATGAGTATCATAGCCATCTCCTATTCTTGGAATTCATCTACAACCTATACAATGGTATGTGCTTAATTACACATACCGTTTTACATTAAAACCGGACTTAAATGACCAAAAACGTACCAAAAATACTTTGTATTTGTATGTTTTCATTTATATTGTGCAGGAAACGGATATCCGAGAAAAGGACGAAAAATCAAGCAAAAACGGACAAAAACCGAGCATGGAATGGAAAGCGTGGAAAAGCCAAAGTCAAGTCAAAGTCAACCCGGAAAAGTCAAAGGTCAAACCCGAAGCCGTAACCGAAGAAATGTTAAATGGGCCCACCCGTACCCATCTAATGGGTCGGGTCAGCCCATTTGCACATTATTTGAAGATTTTTAAGCCCAAATACAAGTTGAAGGGGCATTTCTGCCAACCTCTTAAAGATGTACCACTCAAGGACCTTGTATGCAATAATATAATACAAACTGGGGGGCTGAAATTGCCATATTTCCAAACTCTTATAACCCACAAGGACCACCTGTGTAATAAAGCATAACACTCTCAGGGGTAATACTTGCCAAGTCTCAAAATTGTTATAAACCACAAGGACGAAAGTTGCAATACAAGTTATAACAATGAGGGACTAAACTAGCCAATTCACCAAACTCACCCAAACTTCAACCCTGTTGTACACACAACAAATTTTCCCGCCCAAACCATTATCCACTGTTCACGCTTCCCTGTCCCCCTCCTTGGGCACTGTTCACCTCCGGCCAAAATTGTCACCACCACCCTTCCCCACACCCCACATGGGCTCTTGCCACCTTGGCAATCCCTTTGATGTTCATTGGGCAAGAAAAATCAATGGTCGTGATGACTTGGATTGGGCACCACTCAAGATGAATGGCCAAGATGATTTTGGGATGTTACTCACACAACAAACACACACTAGTTTCTGCCTCAGCAAAGAAACACAACCAAGAAAGAAGACCTAGAATGTTCATTAGCCTAATATAAATAGGCCATCTTGTAAGCCCATTGAGGCAGTTAGTTTTTTAAGATATATAGTTTTTAACATAGCTTAGTTTTTTAATTCACTTTTACTTTTCAGTGTAATGTTTTTCTTATAAGTTTAATGAAATTCAGCTTTGATTTTTAAAATTCTGTTTTAAGTTCTATTGAAATTTAAGTGTTAACTTATGTTCTAAAAGCTCATATAAGCTCTTATTTAACTCCTTGATAACCCGTTTTAACTAAAGAATACTTAAGTATAAAAAGTGTTAAGAAAAGAAAAAAAAATTCCCCTCAAATTACCTCAGCAAATATTGGAAGATAAGCAAGCAATGGAAGTGCTTATGGACCCCCACTAGCTTGTTTTTAACAAGCTAGAGCTTGTAGAATCTTTGTATGATCCCTGTTTTGAGCAAGGGTCCTTGTAAGTTCTCATTTTCTATTTTTAAGCTTTTTACTGTTTAGGTGCTTATTATTGCTTACTATCTATTTTTAGTTGCTTATTTTTGTTTATCTATGGTAGATTAAAGCTTATTTATCTTGGTTGTTAGTTTATTTATCTTTTATAGAGTTTTCTTAAATCTGTCCACATTTGCTCTTAAAACTGCTTATTTTGTATCTGCTTATTTTTGTGTTGAGATTGCTTATTTCTGCTTAATATTTCATACTTGTTCTCTGTTCTTTAAGGAAATTTGCTTAAATCATAAAAATTTCCCTTAAAAAGTGGTTTTCATACATTAAGGGGTGTTTGGGATAGTGGTTAAAAATGGGTCAAATTGTGTAAAAAAACATTGTGGGTCATCTTGCCATCTTTGGCCAGCATTTTCTTAGTTTTTTTTATCTGTTTCTAAAAGAGTTTCAAGGTTAAAGGCTGTTTTTAAGTTTTTCTTAATTTGTCTTATAAACTGTTATCACAAAAACAGTTTATAAGCTTCTTTGATTAAGCTTTTAGAAAACCTGTTTTTAGTCTTTGTTGGAGTCCTTTTCAAGTGTCAAATTCTTTAGTTAAGTGTCCTTTAAGTTTCTCCTTGTTAGTTAAAATCTGTCATGTCTTTTGGTTAAGTGTCCAACTAGTTAAAACTGCCCTTTTTCAAACTCAGATATCAGATACTTAAAAGTGTTTTTAGCTTTTGAAAATTTGTGCACAAGCCCCTTTCAAGCTTGTATCCATCTGTTTTAACTCTATTTTGATTTTCAAGCTTATTTGTCAGCTTAATTTTAAGCTTGCTTTTTGCCTTTTTGAAACCAACAAAGATCCCCTGGTGCAAAACAATTTATTTGCACACCTTTTTCTTGCTTATTTTTTTATCAAATCTCTTAGTTCTTTGCATGTTTAGAAAGCCATTAAGCTCCTCTTTAAGCTCCTTTAAGCTTTTAGCCTTAAGTTCCCCTCTAGGTGGCTTAATTTTAAGCCTAAAGTAGCCTTTTTGACTGTTTGAATGCTAGTATAGGCTTAGAGCTTATTTTAGGATTTCTAGTTTTTCTGTCTACCCCTTTAGCTTAATTTTGTGCCTTATAGCTTATTAAGTTAGGTTATCATCTTATTTTAGCTTAGTTTTCTTTTTTTCCTTAGCTTATTTGCCCCCTTTTTTAGCTTAACAGTTAAGCCCTTTAGGACTTAGTGGTGAACCTGCTCCTTTCGTTTGCTTATTTGCATTTTCTAATTTTTGTTAGTTCTAGCTTATTAGGTATAGTAGCTTATTTGTTTTAGCTTATTTGTTAGTTAGTTTAGCTTATTTTGCCCTTACACTAGCTTATTTAAGCTTGAGAAGCCTAACAGTTAGCAACTTTAAGCCTTAGTGTAATATTAAGCAAAACTGCCCCTTTCTTTTAGCTTATTTCGTGCTTATTTGTAAGTTACAAAAAATTTTCTTTTTTTAAATTTGCTTATTTTTAGCTTTTTCAAAAAGTTGTAAAAAAAATGAGAAATAAAAGTGTTGGGATTAGGGGAGGCCCCGAGTGAGCAAGACTCGAACTCGGGACCTCAACCCCATCAACCAACACTTTTATAACACACTCACTACCGCTGTGCTACAATAGCTCATCCGGTAGTGAGTTGTATTATTAATCTTTTATAGGCTTGTTAGCTCATTAAGCCCATAAGCTGTTTTCAGCTTATAACAGCTTATTTATAAGCTTTTTTTTCCAGTTTTAGATTTTTCATAGGATCTTTATAGTTTAACTTATTTTTCCTAAATTTTTCAGAATTTTTTATAATCGTTTAATATTTTTTATCATTTATTTTCTTTTAAACTGTTTTTTAATTATAATAAATTAAATAAAAATCAAAAAAATATTTTTCTTTTTTAGAAAATTTTATTTTATCAGTCTTCACTTAGGAAAAATAGAATTTCTTTCGTAGTGTCATTTTTGCAAAATTTTACTTTTTAAAGAACGAGTTTCAACCCCTTTTTTGTTTTCTCATTTCTAAGCTCGTTTTAGCTCCGTTTTTAGTCTAGTCTTTTTTATTCTTCATTTTTAGTCACATAGAGTAGATTAGAAGTAAAAAAAAAATCTTTGTGGGGTTAATTTTTAAGAATTTAGGTTTTTGACCCCTTGTTCGGGGCTCTTACTCTCGTTTTTTTAGTTTTATTTCATCATTTTTTAGGTTTTTCTTAATCGTTTTTGCATATTAGTAGATAATTTAGCTTTCTAATCTCCTTAATCATTAACATCATTCAATTTCCAACTTTCCGACTGTACCGATTTTCAAGTCCAGCCTCGTCGGGGATAAACGACCCGGGAATATCATACTCCTCGGATTTTATTGATTGTCTTTCTTTTAAACTTTTCAAGGGCAACTTGAATTGTTTTTGGGTTATATAAGTAGTAGTATATTTATAATATATTAATTATTTATTCACCTATAAAAAAGAAGCTGTCATTCCTCATCCCGGATAATTCCCTTAAAACCAAAGTCATGCAAATTAAATGGATGAAATTATGTATTTAACATGCATTTAGAGAGTGATTCCCGGGCATTGTCATATCTAAGACTTAGATTATGACATGGTACATCAACCATAATTATTGTGGTTGTTAAGATACGCCCAGGAGGAACAACTATGGTGGACGTATCATTAGAAGAAGGGGGCATGGTTTTCCTACCAAGTTAATGTCCTACCAGTGGGTATCCATTTAAGTCCTACAGTTTTAAAGATATATCCTGTTGGTTTCCATTCACTTTTAACTTTTTGATTTGTAGATTTAGCCACTTTACATTTTTGTATTTTCTTAAGATATTTAACACCACAAGCATCATCATTTGCAAAAAACAAACATTCATTACAAGATAAGCAAATAGTATCAGAGTTCTTTGACAAATAGACATTCTTAACATTCACATTACAATCTAAAATATGATTGTTCTTATTAGCACTAGACTTAAACTTCCTATAGTGGGATTTTACTTTATTCTTCTTGCTTTTACTTGATGATTGCCAGATCCTATCATTCTTTGTATTGCTCTTAGGCTTTGATCCGCTAGCATTAGTAGAGCTTACTCATCCTGTAGAAGGCAACATAGTGTTGTCAGTCTTTCGAGTATTTTGCCTTACTACATGCTTTTGTGTGATTGTCTCAATTGTCTGTGTCATTCTAGATGCATCTACGTAAGGCTTATTGTTCTTTCTATGGCTTGTAGCGGGAGCCCACTTTTCATTCCCTCTTTAAATGAAAGGGCATGAGGCACTAACATACACTAATAGTTCTTGAATTCGCTCAGCAAACTTAGAGGCTTGACCTATATGTTTATCTAAAGGTTTTAATGCTCCGGCTTCTTCGGTTAGGAATATGAAAAGTATCGGTCACTTCTAATATAGATAGTCATAGCTCATAGATTAATCAATATGTAATGTTAGTAAGCTAACCAGGTCAAAGTCACATGGAAAGCCCATAACCAAGCCCATGGCTGGTTATAGCTTGATGTATTTATACCTTCTCCACACATGGAGAGGGTGTTGGTTGTTTATTTTTCTCACATACTTAAGCTAATATTCTCTTCTTTGTTTCTCTCTCTAAGTTTTCATCCAACCATCTCTTTCTCTCTCTAAAACCCTAAATGAATCCCATACTTTATATGTTAAGATATTCTACAATTGGTGTCAAGAGCCATGAGGTGTTTGTGAAGGTTTTGTGTGCGTTTTTTCTACCCTTTTACTTGTGTATTTTGGTTCAAACCTATCAAGAGATTTTCATCTTTTGAGGGTTTAAAAACCATAAAGCTTTTAACTTTCTTCTTTAATAAAACTTGCACATCAGGTATTTGATAAAATGCTCACATGATATTCTATAACTGTAATGCCTAGGTCGTACAGAGATGCACTAGGATATGTATTGGATGGATAAGTTGTTTATACACCTTTTAGAACCTTGTTTTGCTAAAAGTGTAGATGCATTGATATAGATTAACATTTATGTTGTGATTGCTTAACAATCAAGAAAGTTAATTAGTTTTTTGTTAAGTTGAAGTAATCAAATGGAGTTTAGCTGGTTGTTTACGGTATTATGGGGATTTGCGGATGTTTGGCATGTACTGGTTTTAGATATAAAACTATGATTTGCGAAGTTAGATTGTTGTTACAGTATTAAGTTTAGTAGTTTTTCATTATGATGCAGTAGATATAAAACCGTAATGCAGTAAAATTATCAGTTTGAATTTTTATGAATAATACCTGAACTGTTATTACACAGGTAAAAAAACACAAGCGACAAAGGCAACAAGTAAACGAAAACCAGTTAAAAAGTTGATGTGAAAATGGTAGTAGAAAAAAAGCCGCAACCGAAAAAGCAAATGGCTAGAGAACGTAAAACGGTAATTGGTAAAGGCGGAATTAGAGGAGAAAATGTTACAGAAGACTAAACAAGCACCTACATCTCCTGCAATAGCTGTTGTAGATAAATAAAAGCGCCTGATGATGCCCTCGAGCACCTTATTGTCGCCGTTTTATGAAAGGAACGTGATCTTAAACAAAGCCTTCTATGAAGAAGAAAATAAATTAATCGAATGGATATGGAGTACAAGTAAAAAAATAAGGATATGTTTTATTAAAAAGATTCTACTGCATTATAGTTAATATTCTACTGCATCACATTTTAACTTCCTACTGCATTACAATTATTTTATACTACATCACAATTAATTTTTAGTGAATAAAAAAATATATGTTAATCTTTGTGATATTGTATTCAAACAAAAGACTCAAAACTGGAGAGTGCGTATTTCTTAAGTCTTTACCCTGAAGTTGAAGTTGTTTCTGGTATAGTTGACGTATGGAGCGTTATACTAAACCATGAAGATGCGTTCAACACAGCTTTCAAGGGGGGGTGGGGGGGGGGTTTGGTGCTAGAAATGTATATTGTAATGTGCAGTCTTATATTCTACTGCATCACTGTTATTTCTACTGCATTACAGTAGAATATAACTGTAATGCAGTAGAATATAAGACTGTAATGCAGCAGAATATAAAATACTAACAGTGATGTACTAGGAAATATAAGACTGTTTTTATCATATGTATTTGTAGTGTACTTTTTGAATTTGGATGACTAGTTATAATAGTATGATTCAGTGGTTGTAAGAGTATGATGCAATAGATATAAGAGTAGAATAGATACGCCTATGTAACAGAAAGATAATGAAAGGTATAGGATATGAGACAGTAGAGATAACACAATGATTAACTAGCATAAAGTAGAGATAAAATTTTCAATGTAAGGTTCTATTTGAATTTTTATAGGATTGTATCTGTTTATTAACATTTTTTTATTGTAGCCGATGATGATAAGTTGGTTGGTCTTATCTGAGCGATGAACAAGCAATTAGGGACTATGCCACTTTTGGTGATATCGTCTCCTTTGATGCTACTTTTCGCTCAAACAAGTATACCATCTTCCTTTATAAAAAAATTTAGTAGTGCATCACAGTTTTATTACTACTGCATTACACTTTATTTAGTAGTTCATTTGATTTGTTTATATACTTTACTAAAGTTTCTGTGTTTTTTTAATGCTTAATGCAGTAGGTTTTGTACTGTCATGCAGTAGGTTTTGTACTGTCATGCAGTAGATTTTGTACTGTCATGCAGTAGGTTTTGTACTCTCATGCTGAATGATTTTCTTTTAAATATTTTGCAGGTTGATTTCTGTAAATCTGTAATGGAAGTTGAATGTAGCTGTAAGCACTATGAGGCATATGGTCTTCTTTGCCATCACATCTTTTGTGTATTAAGAATGAAGAGTAATAAGGAGTTTCCTTGCAAATACTTGGACAAACGATGATCAAAGAATGCTAAGCCTTTCAATACTGCAGAACCGTTGCAACCATTTAAGAAAATCAAGAAAACAGTACAACTGACAAGAACTGGTCTTAGAACATCTAAGCGTTTTTCAGCATGATTTCTGAATTATTTATTTTTAAGAAATTCTCCAAACAACAGTATAGATATTCAAGGATTGCTTACAACACATATTCTCTTTTGAGAGACGCATATAATTTTTTCCAAACTACAATACAATAATATCCCATTTGTGTATGAAATATACTATGTATCTTTTCCTATCAATTTTAAATTCTGCATACTGTTATTTTTGTTTTGTGAATTGTGATGCAGTAGCATTTACATAGTAATGCAGTAGCATTTACATAGTAGTGCAATATCTCATACATTATGATTCAGTAGCTTATACATTGGGGGCGTGCCCTCCTTGGTTCACATTTTCACCTTGAGCTTGAGTCATGGCCCTAGCACCTCCATTCCTTCGGTTATTGTTTTGATTGTGACGGTGGTTGTCACGGTTGTCTCCCCGGTTGTTACCGCGATTGCCTTGATTATTCCCTTGATTTCCACCTTCCCATTTTCTCTTGTTTTGCTCAGCATTCTTTTCCTTCCATCCTTGAACTTTCTGCTCCATAAGACCATGCGCCATCCTTATAGCTTCATTTAGAGTAGTTGGCTTAGAAGAATAGGTCTCACCCTGAATGTATGATGGCAACCCCTTGATATATTGACTGATCTTCTTTTTGATAGATGGAACAACCTCAGGACATAGTAAAACCAATTCGTTGAATCGGTTGGTGTAAGCAGCTATGTCGTGGTCCCTTAACCTTAAGTTTCTCAACTCATCTTCCATCCTTGATATTTCTTCTTCAGGACAGAATTCTTCCAACATCATCTTCTTCATATCATCCCATGATTTCCCGTTTGCCTCTGCTAAACCGAGGGTGGCAACTTGAGTGTTCCACCAGGTTAAAGCTCTACCTTGAAGGGTAGCAGCAGCAAACTTGACTTTGTTCCTTTCAGCGCATTCGCTGATCCCAAAAGTACATTCCATCTTCTCGAACCAACGACAAAGTTCGATAGCCCCTTCCTTACCATGGAATTGGGTAGGACCACATTTCATGAAACTCGAGAAAGTACAATCCCTAGCCTGTTGTGCTCTTTCAGGACCTCCTGCATTGCCTGCACCTTCCACGTTGCCAGGTCCTCCAGCACCTGTCGCGTTCCTGGTGGCACGATCAGCGGCAAGAGCTTTCGCCACTTCGTCGGAAACTAGCTTGGCAATGGCAGCTTGCGTCATTTGTTTAGGAGCCATGATTCTATCACGACACAGGAAAAGAAAAGTGTAAGTACTCATACCATTGGTATAGTTATAACTTACAGGAATAATAAAATTATCATATGAGCAACAATCAAGGAAGCGAATAATTGGATAATCATATAAGCAATCATAACACAGTAATTAAAGATCAAAGTAGATATCTTCATTAAGCACCCAAAATTAATACCATGCTTTGCAAAACATGACCTAATCATGACTTAGGTCATTACAAGCACTAGTACTATGTCAACTAACTGACAGGCCGGTTTAGTGACTACATGATCCAATAAGAAGAACTACTAATAATACTAAGCTACTAGGAGTCCTCCTACATAATCTGAATAGGACTGCTGTAACACCCCCAAAATGGGTCGCAACGGAATAAGGATCTGGAGCGTGTTACTTTAAGATCAACAACACAAGATATATATAAGAATGACACAAAAAGTCATTTAAATTGATACATTGGATTTAATTATAAGACATAATACAAAAGCATAAAGCTTTACTTGTTCCTTGTTTAATATTACAAAAGACAACAATACATTTCCCAAAATATGATGCACATAAATCTTTAAGTGTGCAATCCAAAATGTAATCCAATGCATCCTTGGCATCTCGTGCCTATTGACCTCCTGAAAACATTGCTTAAAACGTCAACAAAAATGTTGGTGAATTCATAGGTTTATGTATTTAAATTATGCAGGACCGCAAGACTTTCCCGTGATGTTACAACATATGCCAACAATCACAAAACCAGATTACTGTTGCACTAAGCTCATGACACTGAAGCTCAACCTATATTTGCTATTTTAGCAGTTATTTTGCCCGTACAGATGTTGTAACCCGCAACATCCAAGTCCGACATGGTCAACGTTCGTTCCCGGTGATAGCTAATCACCCAAACGGGGAGGTTAATCCCAATAGATCTATTTATAACATTCGCGCTCACATAATGCAATTAACAACTACGTCTATGCAATTGACAGTTCATGATAATGGGCTCAGGAGGGTTATCGCTACTTAGGCAAACACATAATCAATATACTTTAAACACTTGCGTCCAATTTATAAAACAAAGCATGTTCGCAATCGTAATCACTAAGCAACTCTAACCATCGGCATTGTCTCATGTTCAATTCCTTCTGATTAAGAATATGCTGTAAACATAATCACAGATAAAACATCAGCAAGAGATAAATGCAACCTATTTAAATTAAGGCCGTATAAGTTACAGGAGTGAACTTTAATTAATAACCATGGAATATAATTACTTATAGTATCGTTGTTACATTCGTCACTATCGTTCGGCTATTATAATTAAAGAGGGTCATGACATGAGTACGAGGAGTTTATGTGACACTTTAAATAGTAATCCAAAACTCATCGATACGCCATCCGAAGCAGGCCTCATTATGAAATCCCTGTATTATAGCACTTTGATAACCACTCAATATTCTATATAGCATAATCCATCCGACTAATTCGTTTTTAGGTAAAATATTATTTATAAAGTGAAAAAGTTTATAAATTTATCTTTTCGTAAAATGACCTAATTTGGTCGTTTTAAGCCGTTGCTCGCGTTTCTTACGTCCACGTCTTCGTAGTAAGACGAGTGATCAAAATATTACATTTTCAAGTTTTTAAGATTCTGCGATGAATAGTAAAATTACTGTTCACAACAGCTCGTTTGTCGTTTTAGGGTTTTAATTAGCGTAAACTATGTGAATCGTATTTCTTATTCGTTTTTTAGCCCGTATTTATGATTCCTTCTGTAGTTTTGTTATTAATGTGGTATTATGTGTGATTTTGGTGGGTATGATGATTGAATAGTACCATTGTTCTGTAATAGTTTTTAAAAATATTTTATAAACTTTAATTATCGAATAATGTCGTAGTTTTGCGGGTTTGGGACAGGGTTGTGCGAGGTATGGGAGGGTTAGTAGAGCGGTATCTTAATGTTAGTGTTGTGGGGTGTGGTGGGTTTTGTTTGTTGAGGTTATGATGTGGTTAGGGGTGTTTTGTGGGGGTGTTTTTGGTTGCGGTGTGGAGGTTTAGGGGGGGGGTTCCAACCTAAAAGGAGCACAACAATTACTAATATTAACAATCACCTGAATCTTTTTCGTTATTCCACCAACTTTTTTATTTTTTAATACATCCTATCTTTTTCAGTGATAGCTATCGGTTTTTTCGAGTTTTCCTTATCATTATGGGAACCGTCATGATGGCGTATTATTTTTATTAAATATAATTACCTACTGTTCTAACGTTTGAATTTTAAACAGACCCATATGTTTTTTAAGTGTATAACTTTATAAAACTTGTTTTATGTTATTCATTTTCTTTGTAGTTATTATAAAATACTCTTAAAAACCACATTTGACACTTGTAGGGACTTTATAATAAAGTCTAATATCATCCCTAGTCCTTGTAAATTCATTGCAACAAGTTCAACCCTTTAACTTTCATTACTTTCATTTGTATTTATATTATATAACTTTAAAACCCTAATTAGTCCTTAAACATGTTTATACTTAACCATAAGTATAACATATTTATTGATCTATTTATTCCTATGATATTTATAACATTAAGACATGAGAATAAGTGAATAAATTGATAAACTCAAATAAAAACCCATTTTACATATTTAAAAGTCATTAGTGGTGATTATGGCTATATTTAACTGGTAACACATAAAATCATAAGAAATAAAAGTATAAAGGAATTAAGAAAACCTTAGTGATGATGTAAGAGATGAGAAATAAGTTCTAAACCCGTGTTTAGATTCAAATCCAAGCTTTCAAGCTTATAACCCTAGATTAGGTTTCCAAAACCCTAATCTTTACTTTTTCTTCTTAATACTTGCAAATGATGACAATGCTTGCAAACACCTTAGAATACCTTAAGATTGATGTTTTAAAAGGGTTTGTAGAATCTAAGAAAAATCAAAGTGGTGGATTTTGTTTGGTGGCTTATTTGTGCCGTGGGATAGAGAGTGAATAAAGGAAGAGTTTTGGTGATTTATGTTAAGTATGTAAGAAAGGAAGAGTGCATGCATGAGTATTTATAGTGAAAATATCTTGCTAACCTAACCATGGTTACTTTCTAACCCTAGTTAGGTTAACAAGTCAAGTTGATAAAGGTGTAAGAAACTTGTTCCCTAGATCTTTATAATATCTTAGATATTATGTACAAGTTGTAACTCTTTGGTTTTATCCTAATAATTTCGGCATATATATATATAAGATGTTATATTTATTATTTTGAGTATTGGATTAATCGTGGGGTATATTCGTTTAGGCGTTAGTTTTAGTTAGGTTTTAGAACTTCCGAGAATGCCCTAACCAGCATTTTATGCGAACGTAAGCATTTTAGTAGACAATAAAAATAAGATGAAAACAAAGTATATTAATTATCCTCATCAATAATCATATAACACTTGCTTGATGTAAAAACCATTAATTGTTTAGATGCCCGTTTACATTGAATGATCATTTTTAGTTTACGCGATTTAATAAAACCCTTTTTAAAAACGGGTTTACCGGTTTAAGAGCAAACGTGTAAAACCCTAAAAATAAATTGTGAATTTCATAATGTCATACAATGACCTAAAACATGAGGTGTTATAGTCTTTTTGAGGGGCTGTTTGGACCGGCTTATTACGGGTTGTTTGGTTAGTAAACTAGTGCTAAAATACCTTTCTAAAAATCTGGTCTAGGGGTTGTTTCGATGAACCTTTTGAGGGCTGTTTGGACACAATTAAGTGCTAGAAACATCGTTCTAATATTCTTGTTTAGGGCTGGTTGGACACAACTTTTTTACGGGCTGTTTGGATAGTATAAGGCATATTCCAGCTAGACAAACATAGGGCTACCTAATCAGTCACCTAGGCTTAAATATGACCACTGCATTGATTACTAATTGTTAAACTACTGTTGCAGTATCCTAAAACTTAATGCAGGATTTCAATTAATCTAAGTGACTTTTATATTTGTTCTCCAAACTACTAGGATTTTCATATTGAGGGGGGTTTTTTTGTTATCCCTAAAAAAAACTGAGTTTAATCTGTATTACTGGAGTAATAAACCGGTCGTGTAGACAAGATATTATGACAAAATAATGTCTTACTGATTTCTTAATATTTATTTGTATACATGGATCTGTTAGGAATTATATTTATATAATATGGAAAGTCAATTTAGGGTTCTGCTTAGGCATTGTTGTTGTTGCTATACGAGTGCCTAAAAGTTTATAGGTTTTCAATATTTTATGGCTAGTTGGTGTTGAACAGGGGTTCTAAGCTAATATGTAAGAAAATAAAGACATGTTATACTTATAGCAGTAACAAAGTAAGGATTGAGAAATTAGAAGTTGTTTGTATATAAAAGAAAGAAACACACCTGAACATCTTTGGATCCCGAGGATGGAGCACCAATATATCTTGTAGTACTTGGTGTACCAGTCATCGTGTATTATGGATAACCCCATCCAAACACTCCACCTTTCTTATCATCTCCAGCACATTGTTTCCATAGTTCATCATCATAGATGGGATGGTTAGCAGGATCTGATCCATATTTTTTCACCAGAGCGCCATTATATGCAGCCTATAGATAGTCAAGAAACACTATAAGAATAAACATGGATGTAAAGCAATAACTATGTGAAATAACTATTGAAGTAAGAATAAAATACCGCCCTCTCTAATGATTTAAATGTAAATAAAATGCTCTGTTCTTCATGTGTTGTGAGCTCAAATAGTTTTAGCAGTAGTTGGGGGCGTTTGTGTACTTGTTCCTGTAAATTCGTAAATTTTTTGTAAGATCTAAAAGGAAAACATAATAATACTTTGAATTTGGAACTCAGCAGAACTGATACTAAAAAATAAAAAATAGAAAACACAAATGGTAATATAAGTAGAATCTTACGAATTTCTTTTTATGTTGAGAAATTATAATTGAACCAACACAATGTTTTGACACAAAACCTTCTTTCACGGTGTTCCAATTCTTGCTACCTGATATTGCTTTATTTAACCATTTTGGGGTGTTCCAGACACGATCAATCATGTCTTCCTAATGTTTTGATTTTATTTATTTCGGATTATAAGGCTTAAGAATAGAACAATCAGCACCCTTAAATTGAACACCGGCCGCCTGTGCCATTTCACTGACTCTCCTCTTGCCTTTGACATGATATCTGGATAACGCTTCTTCATACTATTCTCCCACGCATCATGGACCAACACATCACTCAAACCTTCCCACTTGAACAATTCCTACACATGCATAACTAAGGTAGTTAAAGGCGAAAGCGACCTCAAAGCGACATGCCTTTCCCTAAAGCGAGAAAAGCGAAGAGCGTAGAATGAGAAGAGCGACAAAGAGAGCGATTCATTAACTTTTTACCTTTTGTGCATATAATAGTGTCTAGTGTGAAAACAATGATTAAATAAAAACATAATTATCTTAAATCTTCATTTTTAATATAAAAAGACCACAAAAGATAAGTTTATTCAAATACTTAAAGCCTAAACTCTACTATTTTTATTCGGAAAAATCGTCTAAGTTCTCATTTTTTATTTCCCCATCGTTTCCGAGATCCACTATATCATCTTCATCTACAAGATCCTCGTTGGATTCATCATAGAGTGTCGTACTTGTAGATGTCATACTTGTAGATGTCCTACTTGTAGATGCCGATGAATTTCTTCTTGGATGGTGGTAGGGCCGGTGTGAAATAAAGAATGATAAGTGAAAGTATGAAACGTGGGAAGAGAGGATTGTGTGTGATTAATAATTGTAATAGTGGTTAGTATTTATAATATTAATACTAAAAGGGTTAGTTTAGTATTTATTTAACCCAATTTAAACATATTAAGGTCTGGCTGTACAAACTTCATTAGGCTAAAAAATTAAAAACTAGCCAGGTTATACAAAAAAGCGAGCGCTTTTCGGTCGCTTTTCGGTCGCCTGACAACGCTTTTTCTCGCTCTAGTAAAACGCCTCGCTTCTTTGGAATCAAAGCGCTTTAGGGCGCTCCGCTTCGCTTCTTCGCTTAAGCGTTCGCTTTTCTCGCTTTTGACTACACTGCGCATAAGTTATGATGTTAGTTAATTATATCATTTTATGGAGCTAAGATGTTTATGTTGCTGTCCAGTAGAGTTGCAATGTCCAATTTCCAAACAACTTAGATTGATCTTACTTTATTATTTGAATTCAGATAATTCATAACTTTGAACAAACAGTCATCAATCATACACTAACATTATGTAAATTACTTATCAGATTATCATGAGTAAAAAAAAGACTTATCTCATGTTTTACATTCTATAAAATCGTACATCATTGATCACTCTACACAATTAAAAGTGATTATTATAACTTAAGAAATAGGCAAACGACGAATATATTTGAGGCAAAACTATATGTAAATATCATTTAATAGATTTCTTTAATTGCCACTATTACAGACACTGTATGTAACCCAAGAAATGTTGCATGTATATATGATCTTCATGTAACAAGGGTTAACTTTCGGCATTAATAAAACTCACTATAATTGGCTTTCTTTTATATTTATGTGTTTTGAGTTGTTTTGGGGACACAACATTCACAAACGGTCATAATGGACTTCTTAAGGGAATGTGCAGAAGAATTTGTGGGTCAAATTGGGTTTGTTTGACTGGTATTTACTTAAAAATTTACATTTCTACAAGAAAAGTTGACAATTCACCGAGCAAACTAAAAAATATACTTCCAGGTAGCTAGTTATAGTTTTGAACCCAACTAAAAGTAATTTTTCTCTTATCCTTATGGCAGATGTGCAACTCTTTATATCTATGTAATGTAATTGTAACTTATATATATTAGTGATGATATTGGTCTAAATAGTTTTTCTGTTATAAAAAATCTAATTGAGAGGTTAATCAGTTTTATGGTATTTAACTATTTGCATGCTAATTACTGGCACAATTTTTTATTTTTATTTCCCATTTTGGGGAAAGAAGTATTTAATCATTTTATCAAATGTATTATCATTGCTTGCTATGTGTTATGTATGCTTGCATATTTGTCTTTTCCATGTAATTCATTTTCATATGTGTTACATACCTTAAAATGCGCTCATATTCATCACGAGCTAACTTGTCAACCTCCTTTCATGTTGTTCAGGAACCATTAAACATGGTCTTCAAGATAGATGTTATCTTACGAGAGACCTTTTGTATCAGTAAACCTACAAAGAGAAACGTTGCAATGAAATGAGCACTAGTGGCAGATTATCAAAAAAAGTTATCACTAATATCATAAGCAACAGGTAGATGTATTTAAATAAATATGCATACTCTCCGCCATCCAAATTGATCATTGTCCTCTTTGATGGGTCATGTGGGACTTGTTTGATAATGTTTGAACCTCTTCGGTGTTGGGATACGTCCGTATTTGGCTCATTCTCTCCTACAAGTTCTTGAACCCCTGTATAAGAGGACATGGTTGCATTTGTCTCAGAACGGGTACCAGAGGTGTTAGTCCGTATTTACTTTTCTGACCCCAACCAAGGTGAGTTGCGATGATCACTACTAAGCACGTCCACCTCACGCCTATCTCTACCTATTACGGACCAACATTAGTACGTGTCATAATCACTGTAAAAAATAAATGTCGAACCAAAAAGAAAAGAATATTTATAATGAGAAATGAAAGATGAAGAATAATCAGATCTTAATTAGCCCACAAACAATCAAAGAGTGTGAAGTTGTATTGTAGATATTTAAGATATGAAGGAGTATACTTGTAACTCCAAAGTTCTTTTTGACATATAATTTAGGGCAATATGCAGACTCTAAGTTCTATAACGGTGAAAAGGATTAATCAACACATCACTAGGCGTGAATGTATTTTACCAGGATATAGGTTTCATATGATGATGTTGGACCTGGTCATCAGAACTTTATACATTTCAAAGATCAAATGCAAAGGAAATATCACATATGTTGTCTGCCAGGCAACTACTTTTCAGTTGTCACCAAACACGAACAAATCAAATGTTGAAAACTGCATGTAAGAGTCAATGGCGGAGCCAAATAATCTAGTTAGAGAGGGCCACTGAATACACAAAATTTTGTAAACAGTGAACTTCCAAAAATAATCCTGGTCGGGTCGCATTTTGCTTAAAACAAAATACACTATTTTAGTTGTTAAAGCAATGAATACTAACTATATTTGTGTGTTTGTCTTAAAGAATGAAATTATGTCAAAGGCAAATCTGATATGGAAATTGAAGATGTAAATTTAACAAGTTAATTTGGAGAGGATTATTATATGTTTGTATAAAAACACACGTACATCAAATAATATGTCAGCAACTAGTCCAATTAGATCAGTTTGTACTTTCCTTGAAATCATTTATGAAGCATTTAGTTGATATTGTTCACTCTGTACTATGAGTAAATATACTTGTATGTAAGTTTGATTTTACAAAAATAGGGTCTTGAAAGAAGGCAAAAGTACAAAAGACTTTCAAAGTTGATGGGACATCTAATTTAAGTGTGAGGGCACACTAGTAAATTTAGGTTATTTTTTAATGTTATTTCACTAAAATTATAGAAAAAAGTAGCATCTGCACAACGATTGATGAGGGCACAACCCTCGTATCTAGCCATGTGGCTCCGCCTCTGGTTATAGTAGTTAAAATAATATACATTATGGTGATACACTTGTAATTAGAATTTGAATCGGAAGAGTAAAGCTAAAACTGTAGAAAGCTCCATCACGTGTGTAGTGAGTTGGTTGCTGAAAGCATGGTTATAAAACTCGTTAAGACTCGTGTTCAAATACTTAAAACCTACTTTTGACATAGGTGACAGAGTTTTGACCGAGTTTGGTCGATTATTGACCATACTTATTTTTTGGCCAATTCATCTTAACTCGTCCCAGCCACTGATCTTGTACCAATTACTTGGCCTTGTAATCCAAGTTTTACAACATTGACCGTGATTATGGACTTATTGTAATCTATATTAGAATCATATGCTTAAATGCAAAAAATTGTTAATCTTTATACTATCTGTATGGTAATTTAGACCTGAAATAATCAAATCACTTACCAAAACAATCTAAGCTGACAATAATCTATTTAACTGCTGAGCATTCCCTTAAAATTCACTAAACTAACTCAAATAACTGTAAAGATCATTAATTCATACATGTAATTTAATTATCAAAATTGTGGGTTCAAGCACTCCGGTGGGTTCACAATTGAAATTAGTGATAAAAACAATCGAAAATTAGGGTTCATTGTTCCCACACAATTACAGTTATCAGTTTTAATTGAAAGAACCCTAAATTACTAACATAAAATTGAAAAGTAAATAATTACCTACTTAACAATAATCGTGCAATCAAACTCAATCAATCAAGCACCCTAACATTAAATTAAAAGGTAAATTAAAACTGATTACCAAAAATTATGATCTAAAATAGTGAATGGTGTATTAACATACATTGTTCTACTGCTTCCTGAAAGTATCTTGCATCTGATAAACTGCAAAATAAAGCTTATATGGAAGGAGTGACTGCTGCTCCATGATCCCCACATATCTAGGGGCGCCAAATAATTTCACAGAATGGCGCCAATACATTTTCACAGGTGAGTAACCGTATGTTGTTTTGGTGTCAATAACAGATAAGGTATGGTATTTTAGTCTAGAGTATATCTTAAAAGTTTGATAAATAAGTATTATTGTTGTATTCTCCACTTTATAAAGTATCATTATCATTATTATTATTATTATATTTATTTACAATGCTTTAAAACCGGATTGACCCGGCAGGTTGACTCGGTGACCCGGTTATTAAACTAGGTCAATTAAAAAATCAGATTTTAAAACATTTTTTATTTATATACATCTTCATAAGTATTTTTGTTATTATGAATTAGAATTATTCACGCCAATAAGATTAATGGGTCTATAGGATATTTAATGAAATATATTTAACCGCAATCAGTCGACTTTATACGGATTGTCGGGTTTTAAAGTCAATCATCCTTATTAAGTTACTTTCCAAAAGATACATAACAATAGGTGAGCTTATTTCTTTCTCTCTTTAACAGATGGATTGTCTATCTTAGTTTTATACGTTGTTCCGAGTTATTGTTCACATATGTGTACAACTTAACCACATATCCGGAAACCTATGATGTCTTTAAAGTTGATAACTGCTTGTTGCGTACAGTCATAGACATTATAATAGGCGACACAAGTAAAATTATTTTGTAATTGTAGCCATTTGTGGAGAGATTTGATCGCAAGTACAGGGTGTTCTTGGGAGTTGTAGGGCGACGGTATTGTGCCTAGTGGTTTTTATTTGGGTTTCCCGGGAGTGCTGGGAGCTTTAATTGCTTAATGAGGGGCGTGAGATTGTGGTTAGATTTGAGGATTAGTGGGTAAGGGGAGGGTGGGATTGAGGATGTATGAGTCCAGGGTGTTGTTGTTTGTTGTTGTTGTTGTGTTATTGTTGTTGTGTGTGTTGTTTTGTTGTTGGTTGTTGGTTGTCTGTTGTTGTTGTTGTGGTGGTGGTGGTGGTGGGGGTGTGAATGATCGGGGTGGTGTGTGGGTTGAGTGGTAGGTGTTCGGGGTGGGGGGTGTGGTGGGGGTGAGTGACGGTGTGAGGGGGGGGGGTTGTGGGGGGTGGTGGGGGATGGTTGGGGGGGGGGGTGGGTGGGGTGGGGTGGTGGGGGTGGGTCGGGGGGCGTGGTGTGGGGTGGGTGGTTGGGAGTGTGGAGAGGTTGTGAGGGAGCGGTGGGGGGTGGGGTGGGTTGGTAGGTCGTTGAGGGGGATGGTTGGGGAGGGCGTCGGTGTCGTGGTGGGTCGGTTTGTGGGGGGGGGGGTGGTGTGGGGTGGGGAGTTGGGGGGCTGTGTGGGTGGGGGGGGGGGTGGGGGTGGCTATCTAACTTCAATTGGTCCACAGGTACTCCTTATAGAATCTTCTTGTACTTATAACTATTCTTTAACATTTTAATAATTGTCCTCTTGACATTGAGTAACTGTTGTCCCATAATTATTCTTCTTTCTTAACCATGGCTTCTAACACATTTTTTGACTAATCCAAGAAAAAGCCCTCTCTTTTCAAGAGGTTGGCGTAGCCACTTAAAGGTTATTTGTACCTAGCAAGACTTGAACTTGAGACCTCACACATTTTAGAGTGATAACCATAAACCCTTTTGCCACTAGGCCACCCTTGAATGGTTGTCCTATAATTATTCTAATTATATGTTAATCCTGAGAGAGAGAATAGGTAAACACATATAAGCTATATAAAAAATATGAGATGGTGTCACACCTCAAAATGTGTTAAGGTGAAGGGTATTACCCATTAAAAGTTGTAATCTCATGAAATAACAAGACTAATATGAATCATATGATCCATGAACAATGTTTAAACATCTACATATAAACTACTAAACGTACCCTACACTATTACATATTACAAAATAAAGACTTTAAAGATAATTTTACTCTTTTCTTATTAAGGGTAGATTATTTGGGTCTTTTCTTATACGGCATGTAGTTGATGCGGCTTCATGATCCAATCCTTTGCTCCATGCCTTTCCTAGAATCTCAAAGTTCCAACCTTAACCTTTCCTTGATAACTTGCACAATTATGCTCATCATGACTTGTTCTTCAGCCGTCTGCAACTATTTATATTTATCTCATCCAGCATCTTTTCGAGTTTTTCTAAGATCAATGTCAACGTCTGTCTATAGAACTTGGCTACTTCACAAACTCTGAATAGCCTTTTCTGCTTTATATCACTCACATACGCTAAACAGAGTCCAAGATTAGGCTTCTCAAACCACGTCCATTTGCTAACCTCTGAATACCTCTGGATAGGCTAGCATAGGAGGAGTTAAGTTAATCCTCTTCTGATAGCTTTCTATCAGCATAGCATCTGAAAATTATTTGACATGTACCACTACTACCCATGACCTGATGAAAATATTTAATGACTTAATGATGTCTTGGTCTATGACTTTCTTGTTGTACAGTTGAGTCTTCATAATTCATGTCCTCGATGTCATGAGGATGAAAGTTGATGTAAGTAGCTTATGTAAACCAGTAGTTAGTCTTAAACTAGCAAGAGTTTGAGATGTCAATTGTGTGTAATTGCGTGTGAGTGTGTAATAGGAGAGAGCGTATGAAAGTTTGTGTTTATTGTTATAATGAAAGATTAATTATGAGTTACACATTTTCTCTCTCATTCCACATTTAAATGAAAGCATAATGACCTATTTATACTAGTCGGACAAGTTAGGAACATTTCTCCTAACACGTCACTTTAGGTCCTTAGACTTTTACTAACTTATCCAAAACTAGTAAACTTTATCTTTAGATCAAATTTTCTATTCTAACAAAACAAAATACCACATTATTCCTTCTCGTATTTTGAGCAGCAAAAACACGAAAGCTCGAACTGGAGAATAAATCTAAAATTATTGAAAAATATAACTAAACATAAAAACAACTCTAAAGATACATATCTTGATAAAATAAATCAAGACTTTGATAGCACCAAATTATAGCGCATAAATCTAAGCTCAAAAAGAGTGATTATTTTTTCCCATTGACGAATGTCCGGACTTATAACAAAGAACGACGTGTATCTAACTGATCGAGGTGTCGATTATGTTATCATTGATTTTGGAATTTATTTACGTGACGATGCCAGCTAACTCTAAGCGGTTTGAGAGTTATGAGTAAAAAAATGAGTCGCGTGTCTTTTCAAAGCGTGACGACTTGTTATAGCGCATAAGGGCGTAGCGAAGGCTACGGTGGTAGTTCATGTACATTTATCGGAATTTCAGTACGAAGCTAATGGCGCTGACGGCGTCATTTAACTCTTAGCGGTTTGGGAGTTACGGTCAAAACCATAGGTTACGCTTTTTTAAATTTTAAGATTAGGGATAAATAATGGGTTGTGTGAACCCACTCGAATACCATGTTAAATGATGAAAGCCCATGAGATGTTATACTTTATTGATGATATTTATAATACAAAGAAACTATAATAAACTCACAAGCGGGTTTAAGCCTAACATAATCCTAATATTTATTTCATCCTCATGAGATACTTAGAGTGCGTTTAGTTGGAGGGAAAACACCTTTGTTTTCATATAATGTTTTGTGAAAAACAAGAAAAACAGAGATCGCGTTCAAATAATTGTTTTCCAACAAAATTCTTTACAAAACACAAAACATGCATTTCCCAACTTAACAAGGGAAACTACAAAACACATTTTATTTGTTTTACTTGTTTTCTTTGTAACCCAAAGAAAAGTTCCACAAGGAACAAGGTCAAAAAAACATATAGATGCATCCTGACCATTCATTTTTTTTAATTATCAAAATGATCCAACGGTGTTGAAACAATGATACATCCCGCCTGTTTTTCATTTCATCTCATTTTCATCTAACCTAAAACACAACTCACATCCCCCCTCCCTATCGAAACCCTACACATCACCACATCACCATCGGTAACCCTAAAACATCACATCGAACACATCACCACCATCACCATCACCATCGTAACCCTAAAACATCACCATCGGAACCCTACTATCACCATCAGAATACGTCACCACCATCATTGGAACACAGCACCACCATCACCACCATCATCATATTCGGAACCCTAACATCAGTGCCATCGTGAAAACAACACCACCATCGATCAAAATAAGCATTTTTTAAATGGACATACGAGAAGAAAATACGACTATCAAAAAGAGGATAAGTGGGGGGGGGTGGGGGAGTGCGCTGCGGAATCATCTGGTTTGCCTCATTCCGGTCAACAAAGTAAGTTTTTTCTTTTTTTCTTTTTTTGTTCGTTTGTTGCTTATTTTTTGTGCTTTTAGGGTTATTGTGTTTTAGATAGATGATAGTGCTTATTATGTGGTTGTGATGATTATGTTTTTTTGCTTAAGGTGTTAGTTAATCAATATGAGTATTCTATGCAATACTGTGTTTTGATATTTGCTGTGGGTAGCGAAAGGCAAAAAGTGAGCGAAGTTGGTTATTAGTGTTAGGGAAGGTTAGGGAAGATGAGTTGCGGGGAAAAAAGGTTTTCGAGACTAGTTTGAACCAAGGGTATGGTAATTCTGTTGTGAATCTCATGAGATTCTATGTGTGAATCTCATGAGATTCTGTGTGTGAATCTCATGTGATTGTTATAAGCTCATTAGTTAATATACTTATGACTTATGTGGTTTTCGGCTTATGTTCCATAAGGTATTTTGTTGTGGCTTATTTGAAAACTGTTCGTCTCGTATAAGCTTATGGATGTTTGTTTGTTTCGGCTTCTGTTTTCGTCTTGTTTAATATGTTTTGAGCTTTTGAGTGTTCTAAATTAGGGAATTTGATACTGATTTCTTAACGAAAAATGCAGAAGTTTGTAATTCTTTTTTGTTTACTAACGATGATTTTTATTTTTTTTTGGTTTATGGTGTGGTGTTAGGGAAGTAGCGGGTCTTGTTTTTCCTAAGAAGGGAAATGTGATCTGCCTAAGAAAAGTCAAAGTTATTATCCTAGGAAAGGGCGGGTTGTGATGAGTGAAAGGGTTTTCAACCCAACGCCGATAACTCAATTTAATCCGGTCACTAATGAAGTTTTGAATGATAATGTAAAGTTGGCTGTTATGACGGAAGATGCAGATATTGTGAAGGAAAATCCGGTTAGTGTGA
>BQNB010002532.1:105000-123837 GCA_026074375.1 Tanacetum coccineum
CTTATGTGATTAACTATAGTACTGAATTTGATCAACTACAGCCTTTGTTTCAAAAGGAGAAGAAATTGAATGTTGTTTCAAAAGACAAGCCAAAGTCTAAGGCTTCTGAGTTGGAGAAGAGAAAAAGGAAGGGTGGTCCGGATTTTGATTCAAATTCTGCTGATGAAGAAGAGCATAGTAAAAAGAAACCTGATCGAAAACAAAAGAAGTTGAAGGCTGGTTTGAAGAAGAAGACGAGTGGTTCCGATGCTCCGGATTATTCTATTAATTCAGAAGTTGTTAAGAAATTGATCAGTTAATTGACAAAGAAGGTAAAGAGAGAAGAATCTGACGAGGAGAGTATGCAAAAAAAAGGTTTGAAAAAATTGACGAAGAATGTCAAGAAAGAAGAATTTGACGATGAGAGCAAGAAAGGTAAGAATAAAGATAAACAACTAACGGCTGAAGAAGTTGCATATCAAGAGTATCTTTCCAAATTTCCAGCTTTTCATGCAAGGACCACTCTTGTATCCCTTTTTTCTGCCATCCAAAATTCAAATGTTGAGATGTTGCAATTTTTGAAGGATATAGGGTTTAGTTCATTAAACAATATCGCCATAGATAATCTCCTAATGAAGTTAGGACGGTTTGTTGTGTCCTAATTCAAAAACTACAAGTTGAGTTTTGATACTGGTGATCAAATTAAGGTAACCCATTCAAAAATCCATGATATGTTAGGTATTCCGGTTGGAGGACATTCTTTATTTAATTTGGTTGAAAGAGAAACTGGTGATGAGTTTGTAAAGAAGTGGGCTGCTCAATTTTCTCCTAAAGAATTGAAGCAAATCCGAGTTAATGATATTGCTCGGATATTGGTTGGTTCTAAAGAAATTGACTTTCTTTTTAAAGTTAATTTTCTTACTTTGTTTACTAACACAATGTGTAAGGCTGATGGGTTGAAAGGCGAGATTTGTCTGGATGTTGTTAAACGCCTTCGGGAAGATACAGTGATTTCTCAGATTGATTGGTGTGGATATGTTTATGACTGTCTTCGAGACAGTAAACTCCCGAATGGAACTAATAATTACCTCGGTCCATTAACGTTCCTTATTGTAAGTTTCTAATTTCCACTAAATGTTCTTTTTCATGTTTCTAAATTTAGCTAAATTTTGTTTTTTTCTTTTCTTATCAGCTTTTATATCTAGACTCAACCAATTTCGAAAGTGTTCCGGTTGTCCGCACACGGCCAGCTATTAAAAGTTGGACATCATACTTAATGAAACAAAGGCAAGAGCTTGAACTTAAAAAGCGTGTGGTTGGGCTTTTACCTATTAATTCTGACTGGACCAAAGCTGAGATGGAAGAAGCTGAAGGATTTATTGTTTCTGCGGAAAATTCTGAGAAAGAGGTATGTGTTTTAGATTCATAATAATATCACATTTGAATCTCATGAGATTCTGAGTGAATCACATGAGATTCAAATGGAATCTCATGAGATTTAAGTGGAATCTCATGAGATTCAAATGGAATCTCATGAGATTCTATTTGAATCTCATGAGATTCAGTCACATGAATCACATGAGATTCTGTCTGATCTCATGAGATTCAATCATTAATCTCAAGAGAACATAAGAATCTCATGAGATTAAGAGTAATCTCATGAGATTCACTATGAATTTCATGAGATTCATAGTGAATCACATGAGATTGAGAGTGAATCTCATGAGATTCACTCTGAATCTCATGAGATTCAGAGTGAATCTCATAAGATCCTGTCTGATTTGATTTTATATGAAGTCTCCTATCTGATCTCTTGTCTAACTACATTTATTATTTTGGTGAAATACAGGATTTCTTTAAAAAAGCTGAAGAAAAACTTTCCTTAATTTGTGCGGAAAGAGTAATGCTTGAAGAGTATATGAGGAAAGCTCGTTTAGAGAATCCTGGTGATGGGAAGTTTATTGGTCTTCATGAAAAGTATTTCAATCTTTTTAAAGATCCGATATCATTCGAAGATGATGGAAATGGGAATAATGTTGGGGATGATGATGATGGGAATGGGGATGATGGGGATGATGGGGATGATGATGCGAATGATGGTGATGGAAATGTGGATGAAAACGATGCGAATGAATGTGATAAAAATCCAAATGGGAGCAATCAGAGTTTTGGTTTTAACAAGATCAGTTTAGATGATTTTGGTAATGATAGCGGTCCGACTGAATCAGAACCAGTCGATCCAACTAAACAAGGAACCGTTGTTGATGTAAATACAGCTGAAGAAGGTGAAAATACAGTTGAAAATTGTGGAATCATGAGTTCACCTGAGGAATTTACGCAATGGTTAAATAAAAATGTTAATTTAGTTGGAGAGGCATGTGATTCTATAGTTACTGAGTACTTACACGTAATATTCTTACTCTACAGTTTTTTGCCTATTTCGTAAAATTTATTTATTTTTAATTAAATCTTTTTTTTTCAGGGCGATTTATTTGGTGATAATTCGGCGGCACGGGAAGCATTGAATGAAGTGGTTACTCCTCAGATACAGCCTATCCAAAAAAGAGTTGTGAAACCTTCTTCTTATGTCTTATCCCCGTATATGAACAAGAAGACAAACGTGGTTCCCAAAATTACAAAGATGGAGTTTATTGTTGGGAACAGTTTGTTTGCTATGCAGGGTGACAAGCTGTAAGTTAATAAAATTATTTTTTTGTTTAATTTTTGTGATGATTCAGGGTGATTTTTGTTTGGAATCACATGAGATTCACTTTGAATCTCATGAGATTCACTCTGAATCTCATGAGATTCACTCTGAATCTCATGAGATTCACTCTGAATCACATGAGATTTTGTTTAGTATTCATTTATATATTTACACTATGCACATGTTTTTCATATAGTGAGAATGTATTTGAAGCACATTTTGAGAAGTTTGTTCTATATGGAATTCGTTTGAATCTGGAAACTTTATCACCCGGTTTGTGGCTTGATGCGAATGTAATAGACTGTTAGGGTGCTAGAGTGAAGCACACATTTTTTTATTCTTTTTGGTGTAGAAAAAGTTATTTTCTCGGCATTTGAAGCTGTATGGTCACCCTAGGCATGCTACGGTGACTATTGAGGTGCATTCTTAATTATGAAAGTAGCGGTTTTCGACTGCTGATTCCAAATCAAGACCACATTTTCCCAACTGGGTGTAGTCGTATATTACAAATTATAATTTTTATTATAGAAGTAATTATTGTTTTTTGATAGATACTTAATCTGATATATTAGATACAGACAGAACACACACACGTTGGATGGACCTTTACTTCATTTGAGAGAGAATTGGAAAAGATATTCCGATCAAGTAAACGCTCAGTTGTAAAACGCAAACGTCAGGGATCCACTCCCCACCCCACCCGCCCCCATACCACCACCCAACACCCCCCACCCCCCACACCCACCCAACGACCCCACCGATAACTGCTGATCTCGAACACACACTTCAATACACTATGTCCAGGACGATACCATAGTCCTTTTGCATATACACCCGCAACAGCAAAGCTCAAAGTAAGACTTCATTCAACAATGCTCCTTGGCAAAATTAAAGGATTAATCCATCAGTCCATAAGCCCATCAATGTTACTGGCTTCATACAACCATTAACAAAAGCTTAGAAATATTGCAGAGTGGGGATGAAACCTTACCCAAAGCTCATGTATAACTGTTAAGCTTAACTGAGTAAGAGATTAGCTTATTAAGAAAATTGAGCTTATTAAGAGCTTATTGACATTGAAATAGTAACAGAAAATAAGTTGAAGAAACCGAATAAAAACTTTAAATCTGAATTCATTAATATAACCAGAGAATTACATTACTATTGAAAAATAAAACATACACAAATAAGTTAGATTTACAAATTAAGCTAATTTAACACAGTAAATAAGATAAAGGTCCTATACAATTAATACTAGCTCCTGATATCGCAAGCTGTTGTGAGCTTCTCCCCTATTTATAGTTAAAATGAGGAGCGTCCTGGCTTGGGGTTGTGTTTCTTCTGTGTGTAGCTTGTTGAGTGAAACCCAAGGAACAAATCCCACCATCCAATCCTGATTATGCATCATAACTTATTAAATCTCAACCGCTAGAATCGAAGATTGAAAAGAGAGGATCACACGTGGACTAGGTGAATGTTGACAGGAGAGATGGATGGGAAAAAGAAAAAGTACGGACGAGGGTGCAGAGGGACGATGGTGTAAGAGGCGAGATGGATGAGAATAGTAAAACCAATTATTCCCAAGCTCCCTAAACATCTCTTCACTAAAAGAGAGGAAGTTTGACGATCTTCTTGATTCTTTCCCGGGGTATTGGGCTTATTATATAATAGTGATTGGGCCGGGAGTTGTATTTTATAAAAAAAATGGACCATGGGTTAGATTATAAGAGTTAACCGGGTGTTAAACTCTTAGAAATACATAAGTAAGTGTAACACCACATTAGGGTATTAAGCATTTTTTTTGTAATATCATATTAGTGAATTAAGAAGGACTTATATGGGGAAATATTTAGAGTTTTATGTCTTTTTCAGTGGTTTCAGACATAAGTTGTAGCCACTTTTACTTTGATAAGCTTTCTCTCGGCTCTTTGTGTGCTCTTCCGTTCCCGTGTTCGTGTTTGTCCGGGTTTTGTCCGTTTTCTTAAGATTTATGCAATATCCGTACCTACACAATCACAAAGACAAAACAAGCAGTATTTAAGCATTTTAAGCACAATTTTGTCTTTTTAGGGCCATTTTTTATATAAATTGGATATGTGTTTTTACACATATCAAAATTCCCTAAACTAAGCGATTGCGTGTCCTCACGCAATGTTATATGCCTTATAACCAAATATCTCAAAACTTCCCCAAACTAAATATTTGACAAGTAGCAAAGAATTTTGTGGGAAAAATTAAGAAATCACAAGCTATAAAACACCATATTTTCCCATTTTTCTAAAACTTTTTTTCATTTTTTTCATTTTTTTTATTGAGATTATTTTGACTTTCGTTATTTCCATAACTATTAGGGATCATAAAACAAGATGCATTTCGATTCTTCAATGACTGCCCCAAACAAGGAAAAATTCATCAGTCCCGACTTTTTCACCTCACTCCACAACCAAGGCTAAAACAAAACTCACGCTTTAATCATCAGTTAAGATGCTAAAACTAACTCCTATTTGCAACTTGTGAACTTTAACATCCCTCGAAATTTAGTTAAAATCTTTAAGTGATGTGTAGCTTGAAATTTTCAACATAATCAACTTTTTGCAACATACTATGTTTCCACCTCTTAGCGAATACTAAGTTTAAAGGCGAATCATCCCATGTAGCGACTTTCTTCATCGGCACATGCCCAACCATACGCTAAGTGACCAAGGCTTTGACACCCCACAGGAAGACTAAGTATCGGAAACTCACGGAAGCCTTACGGTTTCAAAAAACTCTCATTTTCCCGGATATTCTTATTGCTTATAAAATAGAATAGTCCAAAATGCAAAGGAGCATTATTTTTGAATTTAACAAAAACAAGAAGTCAATATATTAATTTAAATTTAACACTATTTAGAGAACAATTATGCAATTGTAACCCTCGCCCTATTTAGAAGGCTTGCACACATACGGAGGTTGTTGTGCGACCCGCAAGAATATCAGCAAACTATTATATCAGATCACCGGATTTTTTGTTATATTCTTACTAGAGCTTTTTTTATTAGAATAACTACCACATCGTATAGTGAGCCGCAAGAGGTGTAAACTTTTACTCAGACCACACAACTTTATTACATATTTATTTTTTACATCATCCTTTATCATTTTTTTAACTTTTTTTATTTATTTATTTTTTATTTTTAATTTTTTTTATAATATAAGAAACAGACTTGCCTATTTGTTAAAAATTCAAGTAGACAAATATGAACTAAGACCTAAATTTACATTACTGCTATATATATTATATAAAAAAATTTTGATGGGGAATTTAAGTTTACATCTCCAAACACCATGAGCACGTATACTATAATCTGGTTAAACAGCTTATGCGGAGATAAAAGCAACAAGTTTTATCATACATGAGTTTCTCAAAGTTCAAAATAAGCCTGTTTTGAGCATCACTCATACTTGAACTCATATCATTTTTCGTTCCTTCTGAATTAGCGATGCGCGTAGCCACCAAAAGTGAAGAGAGTCAACAAGCAAATTATCTCATTAATATAGGAATGAGATAAATTAGGAAGAGATTGATATTGATGTATATCTCTTACGAGATTTTAGTTTTACTTGTTGACCAATTTAGGGTTTCTTCTCTATAAAAGAAACCTTTAGCATTAGGGATTGGCACCAATTGCAAATTAGAAAAAAAACAATTTATTATCAATAGAAAGATCCATAGAGGATCGTTGTTCATATAGTTGTTCTTCTTTATTGAATTGTTTAGTTTCCGCCTAAACATTTGCTAGAGTCTCTCACGTATATGCTTGTGATTACATAAGTACTATACAACTACTAAGGCTAGAAGATCTATCTAGTACCAGATCCTAACACATAACTCAAACATGAAGAAAGTATCACAAATATCTTAAGCCGTTTATTAAGTGTGCTAAAAGATAAATGTTAGTCGATAATAATCTTTAGGATATTGGCTTTCCCCAAACTAATGGCAAGCAAAGGCTAGGAAGCTCGAGTGGACCGGGACAAAACACCGAACACGAGAGTCTTCAGAAAAGTTAGGTTCAATCCTGCAAACAATCACAAGTACAAATAACAAACATAAAGAAACGGAAGAGTACAAGCCTCCTCACAACACATTAGAAAAATAGAAAATGGATAAGCATGGGGTGCCTCCCACGAAGCGCTTTGTTTTTGGTAACCGAGTCACATAGCTTGACTCGATCTCTGAATTCATTCGTCCTTGGAGAGAGTAAATGGAAGAGAGAATCTCAATCGGGCTTTCATTAATGTTTGAACAAACATTAAAGCATATGAAAGTTCCATCCTGATGAGAGGCCACCGGCTCTAAGTAGAGATGCCAGGGTCATAAATGGTGTCCTCATTTTTGGTGGAGGAAAGTAAGGGAGAAACCTCGGGGTAGGTGAGAAACGGGAGAAAAGTCCGAATGACAAATGTGAAGGAATCGTCATCTTCAACATTGTTTATCACTGGAGCATCGATCTCAACAATTAAGCTATTCTCAATATCCGGTGGTTCTGGGGGAGGACGAGGAAATAACGGATCATCATAAAGATCAAAGTGAAATGATTCAAACTCGGGAAGAGAGTTATGAGTAGTGGTACTGCCACTTCTCATCTCTTTCGTATGATCGCTAAAAGTCTCGAATTCAGGTAAAGAGTTATCCGAATAAGAAAGAGAAGTATCAGACTCCTCAAAGAACGAATCACTATCCACAATGGGAATAGGAAATGAAAATGGAGACTTGAGCACACGATCAGGAGTGGGGTTATCTTTCAAAGATTCGATATTAGTAATAAGACGACTAATGTTCAACAAATTCTCACGAAGAATAACGTCTTGGATTTGAAGAATATCATTTAAGTCAAACTCTTTCGCTTCTTGATCTTCATTTTCCTCCTCTAAACTATCGTACTCCAAATTGAGAGGTGATGCTTCAACGTACTCGATGTTCTCATTAGAATCGTCATCACTTGAAATTTCATGATCATAACAATCAACTTCTTCTTCATCAAATTCGTCTTCATCCATTTCTTGTAGAATAGGAGTGAATTCACCGGCGAACTCCTCAGAAAGAAAATTGATCTTAGGAGACGTGATCGGAATATCTTGACTAAGCAAAGATTCAGTATCAAAATGATCATTATCACAAATATCGTCGGAAACACCCTTGGATCCACTTGGGATTGGGACGAGGTCCTCAACACTAGATTTATCCTTTTCAGGAATAGTGCTAAGTTCCTCTTCCCCCATGATTAGAGGGTCTTCGGGCTCTTCGGATGGTTCATCGGGTGTGATCGCTTTAGACCTTCTCCATATAACATCATCGTCATCATCGAAGTAGAAAAGAGGACAATTCCAGCTTGGACAATTAATATATTCTGAAAACTCTTCACTGATATTTCGCACATCTTCAAGGAGTTTACTTATCAATTCTTGAATATCTTGTTCTTGATATTGCTTGTCCATCAAAGCATCTTTAATTTTGCCAAAACTTTCCCAAGCTATCAATATAATCTTTGGTGTTACTCCAAAAGGTATACGACTAAACTTCCTTAAGAAAGTGTAAACGTCTTTCAAAAAGTTGTCTCTAGCTTCTTCATCATCGATCATAGAAAAATTCCAATATGGAATAAAACTTTGAGCTGCCGTCTCTTTCTTCTCTTGTTGACTTCCTTTAAGAATTTGCAAATCATCCATAAGTTTAAGAAGCAATTCTTGCAAAATTTCAGGTTGATTCTGCTCTTCTCTCATAGTTTGCTTAATCTTAAGAAATCTTTTCTCAGCTAGTAATAAAGCCATGCACTTTTCATTAAGAGGTATATGATTATACTCCTTTAAAAATGCTTGTATAGCTTCCATTTGAGCTTGCAAAATTTCTTTATTCGATTCGTGAGGAGGATAATTGACGGGAAACTGCGGGGGTTGAAATTGGTCAAAACCGAAAGAATTAGAATCATAGCAAGAATTTTGCTCATAATAATCTTCATTCATTGGTTGACATTGAAAAGTTTCATGAGGGCCCCCGCAATTTTCACAACAAAGATATTGTTGTTGAAAATCATGAAAATCTTGCTGGAAATTAAAGTCTTGATTGTAACATGGTTCCGAATAGATGAACGGAACTTGATGTGTACAATAGTGACCATAACGAGCATCGTTCCCACAAAATTCACAAGAATTCAAAGGAGGTTGTGGAGGTGGGTTGAAAACGTTAGGAGAATCATTAACAGAACTAGATTTGGAATCATAAGTGAATGAATTCTCATCTCCAGAATTGCATGTCGGATGAACACTTGGCAAAGTCTGTGGGAGCTCATTAATGGTTTGATTGCATTGTTCTGGATTAGAGATAATCGGAGCTTTTGGTGGACAATTATAACCAATATGAGCACCGTTCCCACAAGACTTGCAAGTACATCGTTGACAAAAAATTCCATCTAACGAATCACCACACTCGAAACAACAATTGTGGTTACTTTGTAGAGGACTTTGCGAAGAATTTACACCGGGGTCTTGATTGAAGACGAATGGTTCTTGAGGTGTACTAACAACGTTAGTGTTGTGATTGGATGACTCAGAAGTGTTTAGAATTTCGTTTTCATCATGAATTGTATACCAACCTTCATTCAAACACCTTCGCACAAAAGCACAAGATCGACAATATAAACCATCAACCGGGTTTCCACAAGTTGCACAATTCTGAGAAGGTTTAGCATCCAAATGAGAATTAAGGGGAGAATGCATAAATTGGCTTAAATAGTGAACATCATAAGTTATGTCAGGTCTTGTATTAGTAAGATAAATGAGTTTACCAACAAGCCTTTGATAGTTACCAATATTAGAGAGCAAAGGATCATCATTAGACTCAATATGATTTAGGGTAGTATTCTTAGTTAAAGGAGTTTCCACAGGCTTACCAGCTAATAACCCATACTCATGTAAAAGTTCAAGACAATATTTTCTTTGACTAAGACAGATACCATCCTTGTTATCCAGAACTTCAATCCCAAGAAAATATTTAAGCTTACCCAAATCTTTAATTTGAAATTTAGATTTAAGAAACACTTTAAACTTGTCAATTTCACTCACATCATTTCCAGTGATGACAATGTCATCCACATAAACCAACAACATAATGAATACATTATCAGACTTCTTTGTAAATAAAGAATAGTCATACTTAGACTGCATAAAACCATGCTCAGACAGAGCTTTAGTCAGTTTAGCATTCCACTGTCTAGGGGCTTGCTTAAGTCCATACAGGGACTTGTTAAGCTTGCAAACCTTAGACTTATCATTATCAAACCCAGGAGGGAGAGTCATATAAACATCTTCAGTAAGATCTCCATAAAGAAAAGCATTATTTATATCAAGTTGAAAGAGATCCTAGTTGTTACAAATAGCCACATTAAGCATACACCTAACAGTGGACATTTTTACAACAGGACTGAAGGTCTTAAGGTAATCAAATCCCTCCTTCTGACTAAAGCCCTTAGCAATAACTCTAGCCTTATATCTTTCAATCTCACCAGTGGATTTATATTTTATCTTCCATAACCATTTAGAACTAACAGCCTTCCTACCAGGAGGAAGACCACAAATAGTCCAGGTGTCATTCCTATTTAAGGCTTCAATCTCATTATTCATAGCTTCAATCCAATTGGGATTTTTAATAGCTTCTGAATAAGTAGTAGGTTCAGTAGACTTGTTTAGGGTGGTAGAAAAACAATAATTAGAAGAATTTAACCTAGAATAAGTGACATATTTTCCAACCCATATTTTTCACTGCTATTAACAACATAATCATTAAGTCTAGCAGGTTGTCTTACAGTTCTACTAGACCTTCTTAAGTCAGGTAACCCTTGACTATTGTTCCCAGGCAAATCAGATTGAGACACAGGACTAGAATTAGAAGGAACACTGCCCTCAGAAGAAGAATTGTCACCCATAGAAGTTGCAAGGTCAACCTCACTGTCTTCAGCAGAGCTGGAGCAAGGTTGAGCACTGCCTTCATCATTGGGTGCTTGAAAAACTCTCTCATCATCATTGGGACTTAAAGGAGATTGGAAATCAGAATGTTTCTCATCAAAAAAAGTTAAGTCATTAACATTACTTCAGAAATCTCAGAAGGAATGTTTAGTTCTTTCTGAAGATCATTATTCATTTTAAAAGGAAAAACATTTTCATAAAATTTTATATCTCTTGAATAAAAAACTACTTTTGATTCCAAACCATAAACTTTGTAAGCCTTTTTAGTTGTAGAAAAACCAATTAGAACACATTTTTCAGATTTGAGAGAAAACTTATCTGAAGAGTTAAGTATGGATGAGAAACACAGACACCTAAAACTCCTCAGGTGAGAGAGTTTTGGTTTAAAACCATACACAAGCTCAAAAGGGGACTTGCCATTCAGAACATAGGAGGGTAACCTGTTAATAAGGTAGGCAGAGGTTAAAACACATTCAGTCCACATACTCAGGGGTAAACCACTTTGAAATAAAAGACTTCTAGCAACATTAAGCAGATGTCTGTGCTTTCTCTTAGCAATCCCATTTTGTTGAGGAGTATAAACATAGGTTGTTTGATGAATTATACCAAGATTGTTGAATAAAAAATTCATTTTGTTATTTACAAATTTAGTACCATTATCAGATCTAACAGTTTTAATGCTGCAATTAAACTGATTAAGAATCATATTAATGTAATTAACAAAGTGATCATAAACTTCATCCTTAGTTTTGATAAGATAGATCCAAACAGCTCTGGTATAATCATCAACAATGGTCAAGAAATATCTAAAATCTTCCCGACTAATAACCTTATAAGGGCCCCATAAATCAAGATGAATTAATTCACCAATAGAAGTGGTCTGATGATCACTAAGAGGAAAGGGCTCTCTTGTTTGCTTAGCCTTGTGACAGATTTCACAAGGAGACACATGAGAGTCCTTGGTGAAATTAAGATCTTGATGAAGCATGTCAACAACTTGATCAGATGGATGACCAAGCCTTGTATGTCAAACAGACTTAGAAACATAGCAAACAAAAGACTGATTACCTATAGTTTGACAATTAGAAGAAAGGGGAGAGACAGAGTCAAACATATATAGGCCACCATTTTCACTACCAGTCCCCACAATTCTGTTTTGATGCAAATCCTGGATAAAGCACTTAGTCTCAATAAACCCCACAAACATTCTACTATCTTTTATAAGCTTGTTAACAGATAACAGGCTAACATAGTATTCTGGAACCACCAGCACATCAAACAAAACAATTTTATTAGATGGATTCAAATTTCTAACATATTTAATTTTTGCAAGAGCCCCATTAGGATGACCTACAGTAAGGTTTAAATCAGATATATCAATAACTCCAAACATATATAATGTGGAAATAGTCATGTATTGATTGGCTCCAGAATCAATAATCCATCCCAAAGTAACTTTATACATCACAGAGTTACTATTATAAAATATTTTGAAGTTAAGGTTAAAAAAGACATTGCTATTAAAGAAGGTACCCCTACCTGCCATATTGGCCTGAATATTTCCTGAATGTACTTCATAGAGGTTCATCAATTTTATCATTTGATCATTAGTGAAGGATAATGAAGAACCTTTCTCAGAAGATGAAGAAACAGAATTAGCATTAAAGGTCCTAGGACCATTAGACTTGGGACCAATATTCTTATTATACCCAAGAGGATACCCAATAATATCAAAACATCTGTCAACAGTGTGACTAACCTTTCCACAGTTTGTACAATGCAAGTTAGGGTTAGGTCCTCTATTATTAGTGGAATTGCCAATCCTTTTGTTATTATCAAATTTTTTGTTCCTACTATTATTCTAAGAATTAGATTTATCCACAAAACTAGAAACCTGAGGTTTGGTCACAGAACCAGAAGAAGAAGAGGCTATGCCTCTATGAGATTCTTCTCTGGAAATAATAGCAAAAGCATCTTTCACATCAGGAATAGTCTCTCTAGCTAAAAGACTGCTTCTAATAGGTTGGAACACATCATTAAGACCCATAAGAAACTGCATAAGTTTGATTAATGGATTATGTTAAAAACATCTTCCCTTGCAGCACAAGAACACTTAGGCAATTGGGTCATAATGTCAAATTCTCTCCATAATGAATTAAATTTATGATAATATTCAGAAACTATAAGTTCTCCTTGTTTGAAATTATGAATTTTTTGAAGAAGATTAAAAGTTATAGACCCATCAAGTTTATCATAAGTTTCTTTAAGTTCAGCCCAAACCTCAGAAGCATTATCAGAGAAAATTTGACCAAGAAACAATTCTTCAGAGACAACAATCTGTTTCTTTTGGAATCTATCATTTATTATATGTTGTTTTTAAAAGTAACCTTGTGTAGACATTTTCAATAATAAAATAGTTTAGAATGAAAATCTCATGGAGATTCACTGTATGAAATCTCAGTGAGAATGGCATGTGTGAAGACATCAGTCATATCCTTCAGGAGTTTCTCATATGATTCATAGAGAATCCATATGAAGAATCACAAAGATTCTTTCTGTAGCTCCACAAGCAGAGTCAGGTTAGCGCTGAGACATCACAATCACGTTAAGGGAATTTTTTTATTAATTTTTTTGGTTCAAAGGATCAGATTAATTAAACAAAGAATAATTGTCCATAAACCTTACAGTAATTGTGAACAAGATCAGTATAATTTGATGTTCAAATCAACATCAGAGATAAAGTATTTGAATAATAAGAATGTGTTCGGAAACATCAGTTTACCGGATGACATGCCTTTCTTTTTATTCCTTTGGCCTTCCTGGATTTAGTGGGACAAGTTATGTTTTGGTATGAATTCTGGTTTGTCTTCACATTTACAAAATCCGCAAGGCCGTTACTTTTTTATTTGGCACCTGTAATCACTTTTTCTCGTGTCACATTCTTAAAAAGACGTCCTCGCATTTTTGCTATTCTTTAAACAAGATGTCTCCTATTGTGGTCACAGTAACATTTGTTGGCATGTTTGCACATCAATTCATTGGTTTATTTTGCACTTCAATTTCATTGGTTTTTGTTATTGAAAAAATACCCTCAATTACATCTCCAGTATCTCTTGAAGGGGGGGTTTGGCATATCGTCTTTCACGTCATCCAAGAGTTTCTTCAAGTTTTCTACATAGGTTCCCATCTTTCCTTCATCTTTGCTCAACAAGAATAAAGTATCATCCACCAAAAAATTTACCTCATTTGTAAGTCTTTCAATTGTTACATTTTTTCACCATATCTGTTTTTTTGTCTTCGCAAGTCGGGAGGTATTATGTCCCCTGTCCAGCGCCTCAAAATGTATTGTTTTGGAATAACATTAATCTCACGATTCTTGAACACACGGAATATATCTCGACAAAGAAACCCGTATCGGAGAAAATTTCTACAAGTACATACCACCGAACCATCTTCTATATTTCTTAATACCTTTCTCACAAAAACACAAATAATAAGAATGTTATTAGAACTACATCAGATTAGAAAATAGCCATGAGATTCCAGAGAAATCTCATGAGATTCAGTATGAATCTCTTGAGATTCCAGTTGAATCATTTGAGATTCCAGAGAAATCTCCTGAGATTCAATATGAATCTCTTGAGATTCCATGTAAATCTCATGTGATTTTGTTGTGAATCTCATGGAAATCTCATGAGATTCAATATGAATCTCTTGAGATTCCATGTAAATCTCATGTGATTTTGTTGTGAATCTCATGGAAATCTCATGAGATTCATATAAATTTTTATTAATTTTTTTGGTTCAAGTTTGTATTAATTTTTTTGTTGTGTTTTATTAACAAATATACAATTAAACAAATATTCAAATAATTAATTGGAATCTCATGAGATTTAAGAGTAAATCTCATGAGATTCAAAGTGAATCTCATGAGATTCAGAGTGCATTTAGTAACTTAAAGAATTCAGGTTTAAAACAAATAAAGACTTACCTTATAGTCTCTCGCTGTTTGAGTTTTCTTCTCTTCTTCTTTTCCTTTTTTTTCCTTTTTTTTGTTAAAAAGTGATTTATTTTCATTCGGCTTCTTGTCTCTAATAATGACAGTTTCACAACCTTCATCTATATTTAAACCTTGAATCGTACAATTCCAACAACCTTCATTTATTTCAGTTTGAACAATCAAAAACATCGTCCTAGTGTATACTCGTGCTGCATGACGTTCAATATCTAATTGTGTAATACACTTTGGAGCTGCATCAATTGTGTTGAAGTCTAATTTCTCTTGCCTATACCTTTGCCTTTCCATTGCTGATTCATATGACATCATGAAACTAACAAGCGTTGCTCCAGGGCTTGTGAAACTCTTGAAGAACGAGTTTTCACTTTCAGACCTTGAAGTGGTCCTCATCAATCCAAATAATGGAGAGTCAATAAAATAAGCTGGAATCCAAATTTCTCGAAGATTGAACATTTTTGTCAACCATTTGTGTTTTTTCAAATCAAAATCCTCAATCAATTGTGCCCATTTCTCTTCAAACGTCAATGGTTCAATGAACATATTCCAAACAATCTTATCAAAACGTTCTTTGAAATCTGTTTCATTGTATATTTCTTTACAAATCTGTTTTGGATAAAAGAGTTATTAGTTTAATCACATGAGATACAAAATAGGCATGTGATTGATCAATATTTGAATATCATGAGATCCTTTCTGAATCTCATAAGATTCAAAGATAATCTCATGAGATTCAACATAAATCATTTGAGATTTCAAAGAGATCACCTGAGATTCAATAGTTATGTGAATAAAAATACCTTGAATGGAATTTTTTGCATAATGTGCCACATGCAAAGTCTATGTTTGGATTTCTTAAAAACGGCTACGATAGCTCTCTTCATGGCTCCGTCTTGATCGGTCACAATCATGGTTAGTTCTTTTAAGAAATCCAACATGAATGCCGTTAGCAGCCACATGTATGATTGTGTATCTTTGTGTAAAAGCATTCCCGAACCAAGTGTGACACATTTCCCGTGATTATCGATGCCAATGAATGGTACAAACTTCATGTTGTACCTATATAAAAATCATTTTGTTAGTACTAGTGAGAACAGAAGAATCACATAAGATTCCAGTAGAATCACATGAGATTCCAGAAGAATCTCTTGAGATTCAACGAGAATCACATGAGATACAAGTGAAATCTCATAAGATTCAAAGGGAATCACAAGAGAAATCTGATGAGATTCAGTAGAATCACATGAGATTCTAGAAGAATCTCTTGAGATTCAACTAGAATCACATGAGATTCAAGTGAAATCTCATAAGATTCAAAGGGAATCATAAGAGAAATCTGATGAGATTCAGTAGAATCACATGAGATTCCAGAAGAATCTCTTGAGATTCAACTAGAATCACATGAGATTCAAGTGAAATCTCATAAGATTCAAAGGGAATCACTTGTGATTCCTAAAATAAGCCTAATTATAAAGCCAAAAACAGTGATTCACTTACTTGTTGCTGTTGAAGGTTGCATCAAAAGATACTATGTCTCCAAACTCTTTGTAGTTACATTTGGCAACTTCATCGGCCCAAAACATGGCAACCAACTCAGAGTTGTCTACCTTATACTGAAATGTAAAGTTCGGCACATAATTTTTTCTGTTTTCCATTTTGTTTATAAGCATTTGTGCGTCACTTTCACCTATAAACTGATTAACATCCCTTTGATGATTCTTAAAATCATCGCTCGTCCCGTGAACATATTCATACCCGCCTTTCATGCTACAATACAAGTTGTGTGCACGTGTTGCACCAATTTTATTTGTTGCAGCTTTGACAACAAACATTTTTTCTGATTGATTCATCTTTCTTTGTTTCTTTGTAAAATGTTTGTACTCTTTTGGGATAAGCATGTGATTGTGTTTGGGTTTAAAGCTCTCTAACTTGTATTTTCCAGAAACACTATCCAAAACTAATCTTATATGAGCTTTGCAACCTGTTGCATGAGTTGTTGTATTCCTTTTTTGTTTGTTATATTCGGGATCAAGAGTGTTGATATTAATACCTTTTGGAACACCTTCTTTGTTACAATAAATGTACTTATGTTGAACCGCTCCTGATTTTGTTTTCCTTTGGCCTCCTTTTTTAACTTCAAAACCAGCCATTTCAGCGTATTTTGTATACATATCTAAAGCTTCATCTATTGTACCATAGTAGGTCCCTTCAACTGGTATAGGAATTCCTTCTACATGAGGCTCCCAATAAATTGATCCACCAGGTGTCTCATTCTGCTCGTATAAAGTAGGTCTTGGTGTTCTCATACATTCTGTGTATAAAAAAAAGAATGACATTAGATTTATAATAATATCACATTTGAATCTCATGAGATTCAGAGTGAATCTCATGAGATTCAAGTGGAATCTCATGAGATTCAAAGTGAATCACTAGTGTCAAAAATTGTTACAAAAATTGTCCATTCACTAGTATAAATGTCAGCTTATTACTTGAATCTCAGGTGATTTACTAGTATAAATATCAGCTTATTCCTTGAATCTCATGAGATTCAAGTAGAATCTCAAGAGATTCAAAGTGAATCACTAGTGTCAAAAGTCTCATGAGATTCCAATTTTTATAACAATTTTTTATACTAGTGATTCACTTTGAATCTCATGAGATTCCACTTGAATCGCATGAGATTCCATTTATACTAATGTCAGCTTATTTCAAATTCAAAACAACTTATTACTAGTATCAAAAGTCTCATGAGATTCCAATTTTTAGAACAATTTTTGATACTAGTGATTCACTTTGAATCTCATGAGATTCCACTTGAATCTCATGAGATTCAAGGAATAAGCTGATATTTATACTAGTAAATCACCTGAGATTCAAGTAATAAGCTGACATTTATACTAGTGAATGGACAATTTTTATAACAATTTTTGATACTAGTGATTCACTTTGAATCTCATGAGATTCCACTTGAATCTCAGGAGATTTCATTCACTAGTATAAATGTCAGCTTATCACTTGAATCTCAGCTTATTACAAATTCAAGACAGCTTATCACTAGTATAAATGAGACACCTGAATTACAAATTCAAGACAGCTTATTACAAATTCAAAACAGCTTATTACAAATGGAATCTCATGAGATTCCATTTACTAGTATAAATGTCATCTTATTACTTGAATCTCAGCTTATTACAAATTCAAGACAGTTTGTTACAAATCTCATGAGATTTCACTTGTAACTTTTTCCATAACTTCTTCCATAACTGTAACTTCTTCAACAATAACTTCGTTTAGGTTATTTAGTTCTTCTTCATCCATTTGGAGCGATGTTTCTTCATCTATTTTGTTTAGTTTATTACTTGAATCTCAGCTTATTCCGGTGACGGTGGTGATGTTTCCGGCGATGGTGGTGATGTTAGGGTTCCGACTATGATGATGGTGGTGATGGTGGCGCTGTGTTCCGAAGATGATGGTGATGTGTTCCGATGATGGTGGCGATGTTTGCGATGTAGTATGGATGGAGACGTTTTTCCGACGGTGGTTTTAGTGTTCCTCCGGTGGAGGTGTGTTTTTTAGGATAGAGAAAAAAATAATAAATGAGATGGAGGTGTGTTTTTTTGGGCATTATATATGTGTGAAGGATTGAATCATGGCCATTGGATGTGAATAAAATGGATGGCCAAGATCAAGTAATTTGATCTTTTTTTTGCCCTTGCTTTTTGAGGATCTCACCTCACTGATAAAAATGATCCAAAAAGGGTACCAGTAACAACACTTTTTTAAATACATTTTACCCTATTTTATAGTAGTAAAAGTTACTGTCCTTTCTCTCTCTACTATCGTTAACCTGCATAGCAGTCAAAATTAGTGTATCTATGTGTGTAATGTAACCTCAAATGGTAGCTTTAATCCTAGTTAGCAGCTCTCTCTTTTCTCTGGTTCCAGTTAAGCTTTCCCTGGAGCCAAAAAATGTTCCCACCGGGTTCAAGAAAAACTGAGACCAAATATTATCTTTTGTGTTGAAATTCATATTTTCTGATGAATTCTGTTTGAAACAAGCAAAAGAACCCGCGCGTTGCGGCGGGGCTAATTTTTTCCCGAATATTTTTTTTTACGTTTCGGGGGGTTTTTT
>BQNB010002533.1:0-85000 GCA_026074375.1 Tanacetum coccineum
AAGTTTAGGATGCCCAAGAAATGCACCAATAATCATGTAGCGTGCCCAAGAAGTGCACGATATAGAATTCCCGTATAAGCATCCTAAATGGATGACACGTGCTTGTATAGTAGCATCCTAAGTGGATGACCCAAGCATCCTAAGTGGATGACCATAGCGTCCTAAGTGGATGACCATGACATCCTAAGTGGATGACCCATCTTTTAAATAGTACTTACATCCTTCGTGGATGACCCGAGTAAACAAGCACGATGTTAGAATAGCGCCCCAAGAAGAGTACTCGTTGGCTAGGGAATTTATTATGTAGAATAGGACGATCGAGTATCGTCTAGTTATATTATATGTTCAGAAGTTATACAAGTACAAGACGGCTATATACCGTAACTAATATAGAACTATTCATTTATAGAACCATGTTTAGTAATGCAAGTTTATTCAGATTCTGTAAAACAACCCGCAATTTTCATCAATGTAAATATCCATCTATTAAATTAGATGCACTGTAATATCCATCTATTATAAATATATCACCTTTTACAGGGAAATTTTTTGCTTTATCTCATTATGCAACATAACTTGCATCTCTAAAGTAAACGAGCTCACACAACCTCTATCAATGCCATCTATATCTATGTTTATATCATGTAAACATCCTAATATGTCAAGTCTATATCCTAATATCATTTTTACTAAGTACATTATCCATTTAACGTACTTTTCAAAACGTTATACCAAAACAAGCATTAAACGTTAACGTTTATATCAAAACCCTAATTATATGTAATGTATACATATAAAATGAAAGTACAAGCCTTTAAAGCATGTGTACAAGTATCAATGCACAATATTTAAATCATATTTTCCCTCCAAGTCAATGTATAACTCATTTAAGCTCAATGTACAAGTCAATAATGCCTAAAAACCTAATTAGGTCATTTAAGCTTCTAAACCATGTTTAAACTTTACACCACTTTAACACAAGGTACAAGCACTTAATGCATGACTTTTAAACCTTAAACCTAAACCCTAATTCATCCTAAACCCTAATCTAAAACCCTAAACCCTAAAAACAAAACCCTAAACCCTAATTTCACTTTCAACTAAAAACTAAACCCTAAACCTAAAACTAAGCCCTAAACCTTAATCCTAACCTTAATCTACATTTTAAAACCCTAAACCCTAACCCAAAATGAACCAAACCCGCGACCCATTTTCTTTCCTTTTTACCCATTTTAAACTCAAACCACTAACCTAGCACCTCTATGACTAAGCTACTATGTCTCCAAGCTGCTTACAAGCTCCTCAATCACATTCCTTGGCCACCAAGAAAGCCACATCACCCCCTTGTTGCTCCATGTAAGCCGCGACCACAAACACCCCTCCAACACTTCATGGCTAGTTTCTATCTTATAAGACTCACCCTACTAGCTCTCCATTGTCATCACCACTAGTTATGACACTAAGCAAGACTCTAAACTTGGGCACCAAGGCTATTTAAACACTATATAAGCCAAAACATGCATAACCATTCAAACACACCTTAAAACTCATACACTCTCAAATGGAGTTCTAACTTAGATCAAGGAAGGTCAATAGAAGACCCTAAGCTTAGAATAGATGCCAATAATCAAGAATAAGAAGCCCTTGAAGTCATTACAAGGCGTACGAACTCGAAAACCCCATTTTCTACCCATTTTAGCTCAAGTAAGCCTAAGATCTTGTTACATAAGCTTATATTATGTACAATAATGTTAATAATTCTCTTAATATCATATATGAACTCTTTATTGAAGCTTTGAATCTTCAAACCCATGTGTTTTTAATAAAAACCCTAAAAACGACCTGTTTTGATTTTCTAGCTAACGAATCCTTTTTCTAAACTTTTGTTACATTAAAACATCTTATTTCAGCTTATACTAATAAGCTATAACCTGCAAATATCATTTGTAATCATAAAATAAGCTTGCATGACTTTTTGGACTTGTTTTGAAAAAGTTTCCATGCATAGGGGTATATATCGTAATTTTTTGAAATTTATAACTAGAGGGGCTGAAACTTGTAAAAGTTTATAAACCAAGGGTATATTATGCCATTTTACAAACTTAAAGGTATAAATGATATATTTTTAAAAATATATATAAATGTTATAAGACTTGATTTTGTTAAAACCCGACGTATTTGTCGTTATAAATCATCAATCGATGCATTATAAAACAATTACGTTATATAATTAATGTAACTTATCATTGACTACCTTTGAAGAAACTTACCATCTTATCGTATCACGCTACTTGGGAATTTCATGTGAGGGGTTTTATTTGAGTATTCGTTTCGACGAGTTTGCTGGGTTTACGATTTAAAGTACCCTAACTCCTCAAACGATACTGCATGACCTCTAAATTATGATAGCCTAAACAGTGATACAATATCCCCATAAATTAATCAATCAAAGTAATACGTTAAACTTTATGAAGTTTTAACAATCAAACTAAGACTTGATATATTACCCAGGTTGTGTGACGAAAGCCGTTACTTTCACTTGATATACTTTTGACATCAATCAAATTTCCCTATACTGTTAAGGTGAAGTTCATAACCTCGCCTTTACTTATTTACATGTTTTAAAAACCCGCGAGGGGGATACATGCTTCTTTACAAACTCTTTTACATACTCGTTTATTTTATAACAATGTGATTACTTTTCAAAGACTTAGTGAGTTCATAGCCTCACTTTTTAATATCTTGAATGTTTTCATAAACCCGTGAGGGGGATACATGCTATAAATTACAAATACAAGTGTTTTCTAAATGTATGCTATCATTTCTTATGATCTAAGTCTCATTATGCCAAAAGACCCCACTATCATAGACCATTAATCACTTGCGAGTGAACGCGAATATTGTGGATAGATCTATCGGGATTGACGAATCCGCCCCGTTTTTGTTTTACTATTTTGGGGGAGAATACATGCTTTTTTATTTTAATGATCTCTAAATTAGTATTAATACTTTTTATGACTATGTGAGTTCATAGCTCACATTTTAAAACTCATTAATATATCGATAAACCCGAGAAGGGGATACATCAATAAACCATGAATACATGTTTTCCTAAATATTTGCTATCTTATATATATTGCATCTGGTCTAAAGTCCCTTATATGCCAGAAAGACCCCAATATCATGACCATTAATCACTTGCGATGAAATCGAATATGTGATAGGCCTATTGGGATTGACGAATCCCATTTGTGTTTGCCGGATAGGTAACCAAACACACTATATTTGAATCTCATAGGTATATGGCAATTACCTACACCAAAGGCCATTATCATTATATATATCATTATTGATATATACACAAGTCAGTTTGTGTGTCATGAGCTTAGACGCAATAATACACTATTAATACTGTTTTCTATAATAATTGTACTCATTGCAAATATCACTATTTTTGGGTGTATAACAACGTAACCCACTATCTATGATGACTTGTATTCACACTATTTATCATAAACCTATGAATTTCACTCAACCTTTGTGTTGACCTTTTTAGCATGTTTATCTCAGGTAATTGAGCAAACTGTGGCACGGAGTGGCATGAACTGAAGATGGCTAAACTGTTATCATTTAACTTTATGTTTTCCTTTAGATTTTAGGACCTCTGTTTATAAAAACTCTAATGAATAAATGAATGATAACAACTTTTCCAAAACGTCTCTTTATGAGTCATTTTCTATGATTATGACTGTTGTACTATGAAGTAATACCCCAGATTAGCTTCCGCTGCTATATTTATCAAAATAGGGGTGTTACAGATTGGTATCAGCGCCATGGTTATAGAGAACAAGGTTAAAACCTTAACTATAACTACTTTTCTTCTTCTAGCCAAGAAAGTCCTCCGTGCCACTGCATTTCCCGAATAGTATGTAAAGATACATAACTACTATACTATTATATAAATAACTTATGTTATTTACACTGGGTTGTTACATAGTTATGTCTTCATCCAACCACCCTATTATCGTCCCATTCGATTTTGATATTGAGGATGCTTTTTCCTCTACAAATGATTTAGACTATTTCCCAGCCACACTGAGAAACACTTCTCCTGACTTTTCAAATGATTTAACTAAGTAACTTTTGGCCATACTAGTCTTCTCACCTTTACATGATGATCCGTATATGGAAGTCATGCAAGCATATGATGCTACTGATAATGAATTACCTATTCCTCTACTTCAAGCTCCTATTGCTCCACCAACTGTTGTGTCTCCATCTCCAGTGTTATCACTATCACCAATGTTTGATTCCCGAGATTTCTTTCCTCTCGAGGAGATTTCACCACCTAAAGACATTGAGACTCCTGTTGAATCAACCATTCTAATATCTCCATCTTCATCAGTAGGATCTTCATCACCAGTTAAGGAATCAACTACACCGCCACTAGACTAACTATTTATAAGTCATCTTCACAAAGTCTAGATAACTCATTATGGATCCATAACCCGCCACCACGGAATAAACCAGTCCCGAGGACCATAAAATAAGTTAGATTCTTGTGAGAGTATTCATCTCTGGAAATTATCATTAAGAATGTCCAAGTTTGTCATCAAGGGTCTTCTGAACAAGATTCAAAAACTCAAAAACAACAAGGGAGAACCACCAGATTAAATCTGTGTCATTTACAGCTTTCTAGAATCCAACCACTAGATGTATGGTATAAATAATGACACTTGTCAAATTTTGTTATGTAAATTATATAGACAACTTATTTATACAAATGGTGATTCCGTTATACCTCGTTGTTTCATAATACCAATTATGTATGTCGAGATTGTCTATCCTATATCCTGTAGTATGATGACTCATATCTTTATCCGAGATTACTATGATTCTTTTACCATCTGATTTTCTCAAACCTTTAAACACTAAGCCTCCTATTGGATCACTCATTCCATTATCTCCGTATCTATCTCTAGAAGTCTTAAATTCTAAAATTTCAATAGTATTTTGCAATGTATTACCAAAGAATGATCACAAGTCTTTACATTATACCTTAACTTATGATATGATTATATCATTTTATGGATTCTTATCATGTGTTGTCTTGATAGATGCCTCCTAAGAGAACATCAACATCTGCAGCACCGGCTATGACTCAGGCTGCCATCCGACAACTAGTTGCTGATAGTGTTGCTGCTCCTCTAGAAGAACAAGCTGCTACCATGGAAAATACTGACAATCCTAATAGGAACACCGGCCCAAGAGAAACTCTTATAGCAAAAAGGGGAAACTATAAAGAATTCATAAGCTGTCAACCTTTCTACTTCAATGGTACAGAAGGAGCAGTTGATCTCATTTGCTGGTTTGAGCGGATTGAATCGGTATTTTCTTGTAGCAACTGTGCTGAGGAAAACAAAGTGACATTTGCTATTGGAAAAAAACAAGCCAATAAGATCACCTGGACTGAATTGAAAATACTCTTAACAAATAAGTATTGTCCCCGAACTGAGATCAAAAAGATGGAAGACGAATTTTATAACTTGGTTGTAAAAGGAAATGATCTCAAGACTTATATTAGAAGATTTCAAGAATTAGCAGTTTTATGCCCAAACATGGTGCCAAATTCTAAGAAACTCATGGAAGTCTTCATCAAGGGATTACCCAGAAGTATTGAAGGAAATGTTACTGCGTCGAAGCCTCAAACTTTGGAGGAAGCCATTACCATAAACCATAGGTTGGTGGAGCAGGTAATAAAACACAATTATGCACAAGAAGCCAATGATCATAAACAAAAGTTTGATGATAGAAGCAACACCACCGACAACAACAACTACCCCAAAAATCACAACAACAACAACTATGAAGATAATCGAAATAATAACAACCGTAACCATAATCACCATCAACAGAATAGAAGGCAAGAAACCTTCGGGACTTATGCTTCCACCAATAGGTATACTGGAAATCATCCCTTGTGTGAAAGGTGCACCCTGCATCACATAGGACCTTGCACTATCAAGTGTCAGACTTGCAACAGGGTAGGTCATCTGACCAGGAACTACAGAAACAAAAGACCAACCACTGGAAACAACCTACAACTAGTATTTGTAACTTGTAATGCCTGTGGAGAGAAAGGGCATTATGCAAATCAATGCTTAAAAGCAAACAACATAGCCACAGGGGAGCCTACTTACTAAGAGACAAAATTGCTTTTGTTCGCTTTAGGATTTCTACCTTAGAAACAACTCTCGAAGATATTCAAGTTCGCCACCAGTTATATATGAAGGATCTTCTGAAACCCACTTCATAAGTTTAAAAATCTCAAACACCAAGCTACTATCCTTGTCATTTATTACTTTTATCTAGAATCCTACCACAAGACACGTAGCATAAGTGTCAACACTCGTAAAGTTTTGATGATGTAAGATATGTAAGATAAAGTTAACCATGAAATAATAAAGTGGTAATTTCGTTACACCTTGATGTGTGATGATATCAAAAGAAAACATCGTTTGTCAATCCTATTAGTTCTATTATATTTAACTCTAAATACTCACCTCATACCTTTGAAACACTTATGCAACAACAAAGTCCTTGACTGATAATATGAGGTTGTTAGAAACAAAGGAATTTTAGATCTAGGTGGTCTTGGTAACTCCAACCACATGATTTCATGTTTAGAGAGAGAAAGTTAGAGAGAAAGAGAGATGGATGGAGAGAATAAGTAAAAAACATATTTTGATGTGTGTGTTAAATGATTTCTTCCAACACCCTCTCCATGTGTGGAGAGGGTTTAAATATGTCTTACAAAATGCCCATAAAACGGGCTAAGGTTGAGGCTTACAGTGGGTAAAGACCCGACCTAACACCATAAATCATACGATTACTAACAAAACTACGAGCTATGCTAAACATGAAAATACATGGGGTGGCCGAGCCTTTTTCTTAAACCTAACAATCTCCCCCTAAGGGAGGTCACCCCAGAAAATACAATTTGAATCCTAGCATTCTATGAGTTGATCAAGACTCTAGCTCGTAGTTTTTGATTCTTTAAGTGCTATCTTTGTACGGAAAGTAGTGATCTTAGAGCATAGTTCCTTTGACTTGTCTTTGATAGTGATCCTTGAGCATTCTTTGAGATCATCAGCCACAATAAATCTTTTAATCATCCTTGTTGTATGCTCACATTTTTTTTGATCATGATATTACTCCTTAGAGTTGCGGAAGCTGTGTTGTAGGTCTTTCAGTTGTCATGATGTCTTTGATTAGAAACATTAAGTATAAGCATGTGGTAGTGAATTGACTCCATTGGAATAAGGTATCTCCATCTCCATCTTTACTTGAACCTGTAATAAAATAGTTAGCAATAAAGCATGTGGCCGAATATGGCTTTGTCATTCACCCGAGTCTGGTTGGATTAATGGTTGGAGTAACCTCCGGATCCGTGAGGACCGACCTGTGATCAGGTAGATTCATCTTAAGATGAATCTCCTTGACAGGATTTCCAGTATAAGTATCGGATCATCAGATGTACAGCCATCAGAATCACCATACTTGCCTGTTCTCTTTATCGGAACGTCTCAAAGCAGACAGCACGATAAGAGTGAATCGGTTAGTTACTATCTTACCGATTAAAGAGGAAAATGATTTGAAAAACAGTCGACGTGTCACTTGAGAAAGTATTTTTGTGACACATCGAGAGTGTTTTATATCACAAAATCAAATTTCATCAGAAACACATTTGTTTTGAAAGATATACACAGTCAATGTGCTAGAAAATCAGTTGTTGGGCACATCGAAAGGTTTTTCAAAAACTATTCGTCAATTCACTGCCTGGAACAAGTTTGATTCATAAAGAATTGCACCATCGTTGCTTTCCATTTGTCACAACCTTAATCCATAATGGATCTCACTTGTCACCTACCAAGAGCTTGTTTGATGTTGGCTCTAGAAGGATTTTCATCTTCATTGTGAGTACTTACGTATCACTCGGATGTTCTGACAATACCACGAGGATAATGCGTAGGACTCTTAAGATCATTACTTGTTGTCACAGTGTGTGAAAAACAAGCACAATTTGTATTACTGTCCTATCGAGATTTTTGGATGATCTCATGGCTCTAGACTCAATAGTGCATTTTTGGTTTTTGGTAGTCGGAGGCTGGAGCGGACTGCCACCTTTTCAATATCATCTAACTCGGAGTGAGAGAGACGATAGAAATGTATTGATCTCCGTGAGAAGTGAAACAAGAATCCTTTGAGGGATCTTGAGTGGCTAGGGAGGGTTGTGCAACGTATCACTGGGTCCATGATACTTGTCTTCAATGTCAGCAATCAACCATGTGATTCCGACAGCATATGTAGTGACCCGGTTTCTGCCTAAAGTTTAAGGAGGGCTGCTTTCTTTTCACCCTTTATCTTAGCATTTCTTTTTCATTCTTCAACCCCTTTAGTGCTTACCGAGACTTCATTACTAGAACCTTGTTGGGTATGTTCCAGTACTAGCTCCATCTCAGTCCGCACTATTCCCTTATTCTCACATAACTCCTTTTGTAATCATACCTAAGGACTTCTACACTAACTAGTGGATTGTCCCTGGGTAGATCCCTCCGGCTCTGGCGGGATCGTAGGAACGAGTACCTAACCTTACCATCCTTATAACTCCGATAAAGTAATTACAGGGTCGGTCTTTTGGTACAGTTCACCTTCGCCATAAAACCATTTGAAAAATCAATCAAGGTACGGGCGATGTAAACATCAAAGTATTAGTACCTCGATTGTTTTGATTCATGAAACTGCTCCCCCTCAACATGTGCGTCGATATTCGAAATTGTTTGGCACATGGAGGGAGAAGAGCCTGCTTGAGTCTTAATAGATCACATTTTATTAGATTTAATATTTAAATCACATTCTCTCCCCTGATCAAAAAATTCAAACCTTTTAAGATTTAGGATCTCAATTGATTTAAATATGTTAGAAAATTTGGGAGAAAATGTGGTCTGATTAAATACACACCGATATTGGAACATATTAATGCTCCCCCTCAAATTACTGAGGGAATCTGTTAGTGTCAGGTATAAGAATTTTGAAGGATTTTGAGTTTAACGAAAAACTCATGAAAAATTTATACACTGAAGGACATCTACACTAACTAGTGGATTGTCCCTGGGTAATCCCTCCGGCTCTTGCGGAACGTAAGGATTGAGACCTAACTAACCTACCAACCTTAATAACTCTGATAAAGTAATCACTACAAGGTCGAGTCTTAGGTATTTCCCACACTAGTCCATCATACACCATTCGCTCACCCTCAATATGTGCATTGAATATTCAAAAAAGGTTTAGCACATATGGGAGAGCCTACACTTGAGTTCAAAAGATCACATTTTTATCAGATTTTTATATTTAAATCACATTCTCTCCCCGATCAAAAATGTCAACCCATTGAATTTAGGATCTCAATTGGATAAATAGTAGAAAATTTGGGAGAAATGTGGCCCCGATTAAATGTTTAATGATAGAGGAACAGCACCCCCCACAATAATTGTAGGGTCAGTTTAGTATACACTGACACATAACACCTAAAGATACACTACTTAATAATGTATAAGATTACAATGTATACCACACAAGAAGTACTAAAATATACAGAGAAGATGTGATCATTCGGTTCTCTGAAGAAGTCTGTAGTCTCCTTCTCGTATTCGTCCACCAACAAAGCTTTCTAAGTTCCGGAAGATTCACCTAAGCTTTAGCCTCTTCTGAATAGCAAACATGAACTGCTTGCTCTTGATCACATCATTCATGGTCCAGAACCTGGTATTTAACCCCGGATTGACCTTGTTAACCTTGAATTCCTTGACCCGATAGTCTAAGGCTTCATCAATTTGTTGTAGAGTCCCATCACTGAACTTGTGGATTTCGTTGAAGCGCATGATCATCTGCATTCCATACTTGTCTCTGAACACCACGGCCCGTAGGGAGTCAAGAATCTTGTAATCGTGTATGAACTCAAGACCTGTAGCTTCCCAGCAAGGTTTGGTGAGGTTCAGCTGAGTCTGGTAACTCTCTATGCCGAGCTGGAAGTCTTTTACCCATTTTCTGATAACCAAATTCCTTATCCATAAGTTGATGGCAGTAGAGAGAATCTTCTTGTCTTGGGGCGGTAGGTGGTTCAGGTGACCTTGAAGATTTAGCAAGTATAAGTCTTCAATGTCACTCAGGTACAGATCTTTGAAGTCGCTTTCAGCGAGAGTATATTCATGATTATCTGCTCTTCGAAGGACTATCTTTTTCATGTAATCATACCCGTAAAGTGAAAAGACCTCAATTCTGACGACACTTAGGATTCTTATATGAGTCCTGACAATAGCTCTTCGGTTGGTGTCAGCTGAGTGTCGCTCGATGTAGAATTGCTGTCTCTTGAACCACCAGTAAGAGATACCATATGATGCTGAGATGTCATACATATAATCTTCTTCAGCCCACATCTGATTAGGTACCATCTGTTCTAGCCCAGCATCAGGATAAGAGGCAGCTTTCATCTTTGTGATTGACAACGCAAGTCTGTCACCCTTGTGGGCAAATCGTAGATACTCTAAGTCTTTGTTGAAGAAGAATTCAGTCTGAATCATGACCTGACATGGAGGACCACCCAATGGGAGTGGTCTGCTGACATTATACCTGAGTAATCCTTCGTCCACTTGATTAGTCAGAAGCTTGTGACATTCCTCCATCTAAAATTGTAGATGAATCACGTCAGGATGGAAGGCTTTGACCACTTCATATGCAGGACCTTCTAAATGTTCCAGTGTGAGCTCTGTGATTCCTTTCTTCTCGCAGAACCAATCAATAAACACTCCAATATCACCGGTCTGTGAAAGCAGAGAGTTCTTCGGTGGAGATACGAAGCTGGAGGCTATAGCAGATGCCCAGTTGTTATTAGGAACAGGTAGACTTGATGAAGGAATAGACCACGCAGGTTCAGGGGTTGCAGGTCTTTCTTCTTCGGAAAGAGGTTTAAACCATTCCTGATTCAGACTCACTTTGGGAATGTGCCTACTGCCGCAATCTTCATCGTCAGACCCCATATCCTGAGCTTCAAAGTCTAACTCTTCATGCATAAGTACGTCTTCAGGAACAGATGAAGCAGCGGACTTGAGTCTGAATGTGGTCATTGTCTAGGTTGTGTATGTTGTTGAGGCAGCTGTCTTGGATGAGCCTGGAGCAGTGGAGCTGTAAGACTGATCACCTCGATTGGTTGTTAAAGACGGTGGTAGTGGAGGAGAATCTTGAGCGGAATCAGAGGTTCCTGTTGGACCGAAAGCCCCTGATGCACTAGACGGTAGTGGTGGAGGAGGCGACCCAGGCAGGGTTTTCGGTGAATCCTGCTTGCTTTTCTTCTTTGTTCTCTCCTTAGCCTTGTCTGCATCAAATTGATCACTTTCATCACGAATGATAGATTTCTGTAATGCTTCAAAAGCCATCTTGTGATCCTCGTGGCCCTTGTCATAATTCTCCTCCAACATACGTTGAAGCAGAATCTCCTTCATGTCAGACGTAGGGAGATCCTTGAAGCGAGCATGAAGATGGGCTCTCATTGCATGTTGAACTGATGCGGTAACCACCTCTTTCACCGATTCTTCAATTTTTCGGTCAATCTCCTGCGAGTCTATAAATTCCATTGTCTACTCTCTGATCAATCTAGATAAGTCTTGAGTCTCCAATTGGTGGATCCTGTTTCCTTACTTGTCTAGCCTTTCCTCCAGGGCTTGATTTGCATCCACCAGATCTGCTATATTCTGTTCCAGCTGACCAATCGTCTGAGTTAAGATCGAGGTTGAGACGTCTTGTTGGGGTTGAGGTGGTGGTGGTGGAACTGTTGTTGTTGTTGTTGTTTCAGTAACCGTTGTTGTTGTTGTAGGCATAGATGCGGGAACCGTTGTGGAATCGGATTGAGGGTCGGTGGTATCTATCACTGGAGTGGTCATTAATGGGACAAACGAGGTATCCTGATGAATGGGAACCGTTATCATAGATTAAACCTCCGCTTCTGTATTGGTCTTTTCTGGTTCGTCTTCCTGTGACTTCTCTACAAGGAACTGATCGGTAAAGCTGAATTCCTTGTCGAGGTTCTTCATAGAGGACAGGGTTTTAGTGGAGCTAGCAGGTTCCTCAAGTCTCACATCACCTTTAGTTAAGAGTTTAAGGTTCTCCTGAACCTTTGGATAAGCCGTCGAAGTGAATTCGTCATCCATTTGCTCTGTGTTAGGTTGTGATGAGGCTTCAGCGATTCCTAAGTCCATGTGATCCAGGTTTGGTCCAGCGTAGACCACATGACTTGATGGTGTCTGAGACACGCCAGCATCCCCAGGGTTTGTTCCACCATGGCCTTCCTCTTGACCTTGTGCATTCATATCAGGAGATACTTCCTCATCAGAATCCGTCCTACTATCAGTTAGACCCAGTTCCACATATAGTGACAAAGATTCAACGAGACCAGAGGGTTCTGTTGTGGTAGGAGTGCGCCTTTGAAAGATGAACTATTCAGCAGGGTTCTTTTTCTTAGGGGTTTGAAGGTTGAGTAGAACCTGAGCTGCTTGCTCCTCACCGAATTTCTCCTTCCCCTTTCCCTCTACATCTAGAAGTGGTTGAATCTTTCCAGTGTCAGGTTCCCTGAACACTACAGAAGGTAGTGGACCCCTATGTGCACCCTAAGCTTCCTTTAGGCTTTCCTTGATTGCCCTTTATGTATCCGCCTCTTCATCACCATGCATTGGTTCCTTATCTGGAACACCTTCATCTACGAACTCATCTACCAGCTGAGGAGTGCTGGATAACGTTCTCTTCTTTAGCACCTTACTAGCTTTTGAGCGTTTGGCTTATGATGGTGCTTCAGTGGTGTCCTCAACCAGCTTTCTTTTCTTCTGCTAAGGTTTAGCAGGTGCAGGCGTAGGTTTGGATGGTTGAGATGCAAAAGATTTTGAAGTCTTGGATGCTACCGGTTTTGCTACTGGTGCAGTTTTAGATGATTGCGGTTTTGGTTTCCTTATTGATTTGGTTGTTGCCTCCTTAGCTGGTTTGGGAGCCGGTGCATCATCGTCACTGACTGCTTCTCCGGTGAGCTACCGTTGATACTTAGTAACCTTTGCCACATATTCGGAGTAATAGGCAGCAGTTTGAATTTCCTCAGAGATAAGTATATCCAGAATTGCCATCCCTAATCTTACTCTCTTGGTGTTCTTGAATGAGAATTTTAGATATCCCAAAGCAGACTCCTCGGTAGGCAAGTGGAGTGGGGAATTTGGCCTTTTGTAGAACTTGTGTTTGCTCTGGAGGTGATTGATGATTAGCTTAGTGAAACGGACACCCAGAATCACCAATAGATTAAGTTTCTTCTCTCCCTCCGCATAAAGAGCCAGATTCATCTTGTCCTTTGTGAATGAGTGGATACACTAAGTAAATTCTTTCCATATCCTCTCAGCATAGTCTATGTTTGCTCCGTTAACAACACCCCACAAGATTTGCAATACTTGAGCTCTCGGTCTTTTAAATCCTGAGGTCTTTCCCGTGAGGCAAAGATTGATGATAGTTGCGAGTTCCCTCCACGGCTGGTACATGTCATTTGTCACGACTCCCAATAAGGTTCTGACAACATTCAGGTAGCCGAGGTTGTTGACAAAAGAGATTATAGTGTTAGAGTTGGGTGGAGGTGTGAAATTGATGTTATCTTATGGCAGTTGAAGTACATCTCTTAGAGTAGCTTTGGTGAGATAGAAGCGTTTTTCATCCAACTGACAACTGTATCCTTTGTCCTTGTCAAATTTGATGGTGTTCCAGAACTGCTGGATGTAAATGGATGGAATAGTGGAGGAAGCGGTGAAAGCTCTGAAGAAATTAGTGTTCCTCAAGATGTCCACAGCAATCTTGAAAATGGGATTGGCCTGAGTCCTTTCCACATCCAAGAAACAATTGCTTTTTCCCACTGGGACCCATTTGTCATGAGGCAAGATTTGCTCATCTGAGTGTGTAGGTGGGAAATCAGCAGCCACTGGAGCCTCAGGAGCATTGATATTTGCATCAGCCATTATAACACGAAGTAGATGATGAGTAAGCACGAATATCGAGGCAAAAAAAATCACACTAATGATCGCAAGTCAGGCAAATCGCAAAGAGGGTATGCGTTTTGACTTTAGAGAGAAAGAGAGTGATGTTTGACTGGTTTTTGGTAAGTTTGATCGGGTCAAAATGCAACGGGCCTTTATACTAGTATACAATCTTTCAAGAATTGACATTTCCAGCCCCTCTCTTTTCTACCTACTTAACAATTTAACACAATGTTCTACAAAAGGGAAAATTAAGATATATAATTAGCACAAAAGGTCCTTCACATTTTATGAGACAAAGAGACAAGTAGCAAATAGCACATAAGACCCTATAACTGTATATAATTGACACTTTTGGCCTTTTGGGTTAAAACAAGTTCAACTCCCCCTCAAACAAAAACCCCGTTAGATACACTATCTTGCTTAATTATTTATATGAATTAACAAAATGCCCGTTAGATGTCATAAATTTGAAAAAAAACTACTCTCCCCCTCAATCAATGACTTGTTTTCTATTTAAAGAGCTGTAGTCGTTGATTGAGTGTCAAATTTTGAAAACTTCAGGTCCGATTGATTGGTAAACACAACTTTTCCAACTTTAGAAACACAAATAATTTTCTGAAGAATCATAGACGGAAAATCATTTGGGTAAAAAGAAGACTTCTCTTCTAGATCGAGAAATAATGCACTGAAGCGTACATTAGATCGAGGGTGCACGGATATAAAGTAATCCATGCCCGGGAGAACTTAATCACCCGTTGTTAGGAACAGCCGTCTTTTTGGCTACGAGCTTTCCTCATTTTGAAAACCGGGTTGCAGACTAAAATAACTGCAAGCCATAAAGACATGTTTTGAAAAGTTTAAACTTCCGATCGAGCTTAATTTAAAGACCCGTGTCATTATTGAATGACATTTTTAGGTCCGTAAATGTTATCGATAAACAGAAGACATGTCTTGAAATTTTATTTTATTTTATAATTTTTTATTTTCTAATTTTTATGGATTTTTGTTGGTTTTATATTTTTTGTATTTTCTTTTTGGGTTTAAATATGTACATATTTACATAGGATACTAGAAGCAAATTCGTTACTCATCCGTATCATTCTGAAGACGTTTGAGTGTCTCTGGCTTCATACTCTTCATGCCAAGCCGCAGGAGAATGAATTCGAATCGTTCTTGCTGGGCAGCTGCTTGTGAATATACAGCCAGTTGATACTCTGTCCTCACGAAATACAACTCAACCACTCCCTTTTCCACTTGTTCTCTGATGAAATGATGTCGGATGTCGATGTGTTTAGACCTGGAGTGCTAGACGTTGTTGCAGCAGAGAGCTATGGCACTCATGTTGTCACAATACAGAGGGATGTAATTGTATGCAAAGCCATAATTCGATAATTGAGACCTCATCCATAGGATTTGGGCACAACATCCAGACATCGCGATGTATTTAGCCTCTGTAGACGAGATGGACGTGCTAGTTTGCTTCTTTGATGACCATCTTACTAATTTGTCACCAAGGAACTGAGCACTGCCAGATGTGCTTCTTCGAGGGTCTTGACAACCTGCATGATCTGCGTCTGCGTATGCTGTTAGTGCCATGGCGATGTCTTTCGGTTAAAAAGAACCCCCCATATTTTTGGTTCGTTGAAGTACTGAAGACTTGTTTTAAACTGCTTCAAGGTTGATTTTAGTGGGCTTAGATTGAGATCTAGCACACATGCACACAGTAAAGAAGGTTAAGGTAGTCTGCTTATGAGATACATCAGGGTCCAATATACTTCGATATTGAGTCTGGTCAAACAGGGATCCCTAAAGAGGTCCTCATCCTGTTTTGTTCGCACCTCCATGGGTGTCAACAGGGTCACTTTTATGAAAATCAAATTTCTTTAAAATCTCATTAGCATATTTAGATTGATTTATGAAAATGCCTCTAGGATTCTGAGAAATTTGTAAGCCCAAGAAAAACGATATTTGACCCATCATCGATATTTGAAATTTAGAGCTCATTTCATTAGAAAAATGGTCACATTCTTTGGGATCAGTCGAGGCAAAGATTATATCAACGTATATTTGAACATGAAGAGTGTGTTTGCCTGTTTTTTGAATGAACAAGGTTGGATCGACTACACCCTTGGAGAATCCTTGTGCCAGAAGAAACTTAGACAAAGTGTCATACCATGCTCGGGGTGCCTGCTTTAACTCGTAAAGAGCTTTCTTCAGATGGTAGACATGATGTGGACGATCAGGGTCAACGAAGCCTTCAGGTTGGCTAACATAGACTACTTCTTTAAGCTCGCCATTTAAGAATGCAGTTTTCACATCCATTTGATAAACTGTCATGTTTTTGCTGGCAACATTGGCAAGAAATATTCTGATAGCTTCAAGTCTGGCGACCGGGGCGAAGGATTCTTCAAAATCAAGACCTTTTTCCTGACAATATTCTTTCGCTACAAGACGTGCCTTGTTTTTCAGCACGTCACCATACTCGTCAAGTTTCACCTTATAAATCCACTTGAGAGCAATAATCATTGCACAGTCTGGAGGTGGCACTAATTCTCATACGTCCAGTCGATCAAATTCATAGATTTCATCTTGCATGGCTTGAAACCAGCAGTCTTCAGTAATAGCAGATTTGAAGTTTTTCGGTTTGACTTTAGACAGTACTGAATTGTAGAAGCACCACAAAGCATCTGTAGCAAGCTGCTTCAGAGTGGATACTGGTCAAGAAGGATTCCCAATAATATTATCAATAGGGTGGGAGGCGGTCCATTTTCGGAGATGTTCATGAGACTGAGTGGTTTGGTTGGATTTAGTTCTCGCGATTACCCCAGAAGATTATGCTTCAGAGTTATGATCTGGGGCGAGCACATTAACAAATGGTTCCGGATCATCCGAAGCAAAAGGATTTACTTCAAACGAATGCTCAGCTGCAACACCTTGATGTACTGAAGAGGATTGATGATCCAAAGATGATGGTGAATGACTTCCCGATAGTGCCTCTTGATTAATAGGGATGGATACTGATGAACCTGTAGGGTTGACTGAAGCTTGAGGTGCAGGAGCAGGGGGTACCAGACGATCAACCGTGGAGGTCTCAAAATATTCATCAAACATAGGCTGGAACAAAATCTCCAGTTCCTTATTGGTAGGAGGTACATAAGGAGCAGCAGGAGGAGGATTGGGTACGAGCCTAGAACTGATAGGTCCAGGCATCAAAAGGTTATGTACGGGCCCTGGACTGGAGTGTACAGGATTCGTTTGCTCAGTCGGCTCATCGAATGTGACGTGAATAGTTTCCATGATTTGTCGAGTCCGTTTGTTGTAGATTCTGTAACCCTTCCTATTTGGTGCGTAACCAATAAAGAACCCAATGTCTGCTTTAGCTTTTAATTTGCTAAGATCTTCGTTGTCATTTGTTGGGTAGCAGAGAGCCCCAAATATACGTAGGAAAGAAAGATCCAGTTTCTTGTCATGCACTAGTTCATATGGGTTTTTGTTGTGAAGAGTATGTATTAGGGATCGGTTTTTGGTGTAACAGGCAGTAGCCACAGCTTCTGCCCAAAGAAACAAGGGAACTTTGGAGAATATCAGCATTGTCCGAGCAGCTTCAACAAGAGTGCGATTCCGTCGTTCAACAACGCCATTCTGTTGAGGAGTTCTCGGAACGGTCTTCTCGTGGGTAATGCCAACGCTTTCATAATAATGAGTCAAATCTTTATTAACGAATTCGGTGCCATTATCAGTCCGCACGAACCGGATAGTTTTGTTGAGACCAACTTGAAGTTGTTTTAACAGATTGATTACAAAAGCGGGAGTCTCATCCTTGGATCTCAAAAACTTCACCCATGTAAACCTGGAGTAGTCATCGACTATTACCAAAATGTATTTCTTCCCATTTATACTCTGCACTCTCAGCGGTCCGCATAAATCCATGTGAAGGGTGTGTAAAACTTCCGTAATGGTGTTAATCGTCTTGGGTTTGTGGGTAGCTTTCCTGCTCTTTCCAAGTTGGCATGCAGAACACAAATGATCCTTTTCAAACTTCAACCGAGGTAAGCCTCTAACAAGATCTTTACGAGCAAGATCATTGAGGGTGCCAAAGTTTAAGTGATTCAGGCGACGATGCCATAACCAGGATTTGTTCTTGGAGGCTTTAGACAGTAAGTAAATGGGAGAGGACCTCATCATATCTTTAACAGAAATGGTGAATAAGTTCGTGCCACGACTTCCTTTAATAAGGCCGACACCATCTAAGTCTCGGACGAAGCATGTGTGCTTTCTGATGGCAACTTCAAGATCTGAATCACAAAACTGACCGACAGAGAAAAGGCTGTGTCCAAGTACTTCTACATAGTATACCCTGAAAATTACACTGTCACCAATGACATAATCCCCATAACCCATAATTGCACCAAAATGGTCGTTTCCGAATCGAACAGTCCCAATAAACTTTTTCACGAATATCCTAAGCCGTGAGCGATCTCCAGTCATATGTTTTGAGTAGCCTGAGTCCAAATACCAGATAACAATCTGTACAACCTCAGATAAGATTGATGCATTAGATGGACCAGCTTGTGGATTTGCTGACCCGGCTGAGGACAAATTGGCTTTGAATATAGACTGAGTAGTCGGTTCATCATCAACATCTGAATCAAAAGCGTCACGTTCATCTGCCTAGAAGATGTTGTCCTCATTCAGAGCTAAGTCTTGGACTGGTTGATTATCGACATCTGCATCAAAGATGTTGACCTATTCACCAGCCATAAAGAGTAGTTCCTCTTCATCCAGAACTGCACCATTCTCTTGGGCTTGCATCAGCAGCATCTTGTCCTTGAAGCAATCAGAATTCTGTGGACGCTTCGGCTGCGAACAGTTCCGTGCAATATGTCCAATCCCATTACAAATATAACACTTAACCGGTTTTCCTTGACCTGCATTGGCATTCCCAGCTCTATTCTGTGCGCCCCCATTGCCTGCAACACCATTTCCCCGAGCAAGATACCTCTGATTCTGTCGCCCTTGAACATTCTGAAGATTTGGCTTGGTTGAGATAAGTTAACTTAATGATGATAAAGAAACTCAAGCAAAACGCAGTGAAGAAACTGAGCCAAAACGCAGCCTGAGATTTGATCAAAACGCAACCTTGAGATTTGGTCAAAACACAACCAAATAAAAAATTGGGCAGAGTATCCCTTAGTCAAAACGCAACACTTGTCTTCAAAACGCAACCTGCAGTCAAAACGCAATGATCCAAAATGCAGTGACTCAAAACACAGTCTTTTTCTTTAAAACGCAATGCCTCAAAACGCAGTGACTCAAAACGCAGTCTCTTTTCTTCAAAACACAATGCCTCAAAACGCAGTCTCTTTTCTTCAAAACGCAATGACTCAAAACGCAGTCTCTTTCTTCAAAACGCAATGAATCAAAACGCAGTCTGATGTACTTCACAAAACGACAAAATGCAGTGTACTTTCCTCAAACAAAACGCAGTACTATTTATCAAAACGCAACGAAGAATGTCTCAAAAAGGTCAAAAACGCAATGAAGAACATACGGACTTTTTCACCTAAAAACACCTAAAAATCACCCTTTTGAACATTTTTGCTTGGTTTCTTTTGCACAACTTGGTCCTAGAAGGTTATAACAACTACAAAAACACTAACTTTAAACATCAAAACAAGAAATCAAATATGACAAAATAAGGACAATAAAACCTTCACAAAACCAAACCTTTTGATCTAAACTAACCAAGGAAACGCAACACAATCTAGCTTATCGGATGGGCCTGATACCGATTGAAGTATTTGGATATCATAAAACAAAGCATGGAGATTGGGTTGGCAAATTATCCTAGAGAGAGAAAGTGAGTATTTCTAGTAAGAGAAAAAATCCAATGAAAGCTTTATGAAAATGAACACCACCCTTCCATGGCTAGAAAGGGGTTTATATTACATGTGTTAGTGAGATTCTATGGGCTGGGTATGGCTTAACACTTGGGTAAATGACCCGGGTCCTAATACCGAAAGTCATACGCTTACTTTCTAACTACGAGCTTTTCTATACTAAACAATACACGGGGGTGACCGAGTCTTTTTCATAATCCTAACAATTGACTGTCATTATGTTTGAGATCGAGTCAAAAGAGGTGAAGTTCTTCCTTCTCATGTTTCTACCAAGTCAAAGTCAAACTTAGTTAGCTGATATCTTCACAAAGGTTATCACAATGGATCAGCACAATCATTTACTGTCCAAGTTGGGAGTTTCAAAGTCCTTCAACTCTCCACTTAAGGGGGAGTGTAAAAGTGGCATTGGTTAATACTAGAAGGGTCGAAATGTAATTTACAGAAACCTTAGAGGTTTATTTTGTACTTTTTCTATTAGAGAGTAACTAACTCTCATTTCATCATTTCTGTACAAATACTCTTGCTTCTTTTACAATCAATGAAACCACTTCTGTGTGTGTTTTCTCTCTAAACTTCATCATTCTTATCAATCACTATAGAAATCAATAAACAAAGTCCATAACAATATTTGTTCATATTTCTCATAGTTTTGTAGGTTTGTTTATGTTCTTAGGTATGCTTGAATATATTGGAAAAACATAGTTTGTATTAACTTTTGCAAATGAAGTCCTTAATAAATATTACCGAAAGAATGTTGTACACCAAGTATGTTAAACATCTATAGCAATAATCTGGTTAAAGTTTATTCCGTGTGCTTTCTATTTTATTAGTGTCCATATGATTCTTTTATCAAAGTATGCATGTTCTATAAAAGGCCAAACAAAACAAATACAAATATGTAAATTTTGTAGATTCAAATCTGTAAGTCGATCTCTTAGACATAAACCAGTCGACAGTAACTGTGAGTTACGAGGCATTATTTGGAATTTCAGTTATTAGATTACGAGTTCTTGTGTTTGAGAGACTTTCGGGGAAAGGGAAGATCCTGTTAGTTGTTTAGATATATAAAAGATAGATGGTGCACTGTTGTTCCACATTATCATGTTCATTTAAATACATACATTTATTTACATGACATCATTTGTTCTATAAACAATGAAACTTTACACATCACAAGAAATCAATTATATCCTAATTACAGGCAACGAGATTAAGGTTGCCGGGTAACCCAATGAACGGGCTTATGATACACAAGTGGTTTATAGACATAACTTTTCTATGTTTCTTAAAATAACGATATTTGAGCCTTTCACATCGTCTCAACACCGCTTTTTTCAAGAGACACCAGCTCCGTGAGTCGTTGAAGAAGCAACTCAAAGTCGTCTTGGCTCTTGATGAGACTAAGTCTGACATAACAATCTTTGGAACTAAAGATGCTCCCACTATGACCTTTTATGTTTCCTGCTTCTAGTACAGCCCCACAATCGTTTTCTTCTACCCGCTCAAATTTAACCCACACGTAAGCTACAATGATTGTTAATTTAAACATGTTTACATACATAGTTTGATCATTTATGTACACTAATGAGCCTGTGATATAACTGTTTGACCATAAACGACAACTATATAGACTAATGAAATCAAAGTACCTGGAGATGGTAGCCTAGTTTCATTGAAGAAATTGCAATGCGAAGGATGTCTCTGCTGAATGGAAAATCTTGTTGACTTTAAGAAGACAGAGGTCAACCTCTCCCAACGATCCCTCAATTTGTTATAAGAAAACTCAAAAATCGGTTTACCATCGCCTTCAACGGCTTTTCTTAAAAAGCTTTAAGACTCTTAATTGCGTGTCCTTTGATATACCAAACTCGGCAACTGAAATATATTCTAAGACCTTATGATATACATCGTTATCCTTTATCACGGCCCAACTATAACGTATATAAAGTCAGCATAAAGTTGAAACCAACCACACATATGGTGAGAATCAGTATGAAATGTAAAACTAAACGATTTAAATTCACATGTAAGTGAGCTTAGTAATATAAAACATACATACCCAAAACGTGTACCGGCATGACCAGTAAGCTTAGAAAGAGTAAAGATCATGAGATCATGATCTGAAGGACCCGAGATTGGTGTAAAATGTGGCCAAAAATAGGCATGATCGTATATAGTCTTCCCTTCAAGAACGGATGTCTTTAATTCCCCATCTGGATTATTTGGTGATGTTACAAATTCAACCACATCCATGTTATTTGTCTAATTATTTGATTTCCATGAGTTTGTATCTCCTTCAAATTGAAAACTCTCCGAGTTAAAAAACACCGTTTGAGTCTTGTACATCTTTAAAACATAAAACAGAAAATCCAGTCAGTGAGAATAAAAAGAGGAATAACTAAGATTTAGTGAAAAAGTTTTTGTTAATTACCGGGTAGAAAGGAATGGAAGCGAGGACATTAGAAGGTGTAGAAGAGTTTTTGGAGGAAAGAGCATATACAAACTGCCTTATTGGATCGGGATGACCCGATACAAAGACAAGTTATCTTCCTTCTGTTGTATTGCATTTCCTACATTGGAATGCATTTTACGAATGTATTTCTCGAGCTCAGTTGACATAGTAGTGTGGTCAGCATATTTGTAACTCATACGATGCCACCCTGATATGACGACTGCACTGTTAGCTGCATGTTGCATCCAGAATGGCTCCATGAATATAGGGTCCCTGCTGCATAATAATAAACGTCACAAAATTTGCATTTAGATCTAATTTACATATAACTGTGTTATTTTCAGGTTGAGTATAAAGAACTTAAAAGTTATTTTGAAGTTCAAGAGCAAAAAAAAAGTTTTGAGACAGGGGTGCGATATTATAGGCCAAATCGTATAAAACCTCAAAGGGTATATATTATTGTAATTGTAATTGTGATTTGTACATTAGATTGTATGTGTATTTATACTAATGTCATAGCTTAGAGATTAGAAAACTACACATAAACCGATGGGTTCGGCGTCCCATCTTTACCATTGGACGGCCACATACTATTAGTTTGGTACTAACAGCCCCCGCAAGACTATGGACGAGACAACAACCTGCAGCTTGGATCTTAGAAAGAGGAATCCGGGGAGTTGTAATGGCTTCGTAAGATATCTTTTCAATTTGATCTTGTGCCTCATGTGATGCATGTAAGATTGTAAGGACATGCTGGCTTGTTGTGAGGAAGAGAACAAGGTGTCATTTTCACCACCTTGCATGCATGCATTTGAATTAAAGTAGAAAGATTCCACATGAATTAATTTGAGAGTGTATGTGTGTGTGTGATTTGAATAAAAGGGGAGGGGATGAATGAAATTTTTGACTTATAAATAGTAGATATTTGATAACTAGAGTTTACACGAAAATATTACGGGTTTTCGGGGTTCCGTTTGATCAAAAAAGCGAAAAACGCAAATTAAATGCTAAAACGCAAAAATAAGTATCGGGAGTGAACGTAAACTACGAAACACTTAGAAAAGATAAAATAACTCATATAATATCTAACCTAATTCAAATCCAAAGCCAAAACGCGTCCGATGATGATTTTCAGATTTACGCGGGATAACCTCTTAGTTTTAGGTTAAACATAACGGATAAAATTCTAAATAATGATCGGAATAGTTTAAAATATTGACCTGAAATTTATGGGGTGTGACAAATGATTCTCGGTCAGAGCATGCATATATTGACATACCTTGTTAATAGCAAAAGCTATGTCAAGCCGAGATAGGGTAACATATTGTAAAGAACCCACTACTTGTCGATATTTCACTAGATTAGAGAAAGCGGTATTGTTATCTAAACTGAGTGAGCTTGAGGTAACCATGAGAGAAGACACGGGTTTACAGTTAGAAAGACCAGCACTTTGTAATAGCTCCAAAATATACTTCTTTTGAGATAGGAGAATGTCAAACACATGAGGAACAATTTCAATACCCAAGAAGTAGTTAAGTGGACCGAGATCTTTTAATATAAAAGCGAATCCAATTTGACAAATTATATTATCGATAGTCCCCTTATTATTACCTATAACAATGATGTCATCCACATATACTAGAATGTACATAAGCATGTGTCCACATGAATAAATAAATAAAGATGGGTCTGTTTTGGAGCCTTTGAAACCGAGATCGAAGAGAGCCTTGGAGAGGCGCTCAAACCAAGCGTGCGAGGCCTACTTTAAGCCACAAAGAGACTTATGAAGCAAACTTACATGATTTGGTCGTTGTGGATCAACAAAGCCCAGAGGTTGTTTCATATAAACCCGCTCCTTAAGATTTCCAAAAAGAAAAGCATTCTGAACATCTAACTAGAGTAGTGGCCAGTTGTTAGTAACCGCAAGTGATAAAACAGCTCGAATAGTTGTTGACTTGACAACCAGGCTAAATGTCTCATGAAAATCAATACCTGGTTGTTGCCGAAAACTTTGGCAACAAATCTTGCTTTGTAACAAGTGATAGCACCATTCTTGTCCTGGTTTAACCTGTATACCCACTTACCATCAACAACATTAGTATTAGAAGGACGAGGTACTAAAGACCATGTTCTATTTTTTATGAAAGCATCATACTCTTCTTTCATAGCTTGACGCCACTCCGGAGAGTTGTTGGCAACGGTAAAAGAGGTTGGTATGGTGTGACATCAAAGGCATACATAATCATAACACAAGCATAAACAGCGGAAGTCTCAAATAAATAACCAAAGGAAAATAAGTCAACATGACTTAAGGTACATAAGTTCTTAAAAGACAGACATATCCAAACGAAATAACCGAAATAACGAAGGTCTCGAAAAGAAACAAATCATATATCAAAACTAAGATCTCTAGGGTAAGTCGACACTCAGCACTCATATCCCGAAAGCAACCCCAGCTCCTAGCTTAGATACCTGCCGCAGGAAAAGAAAGTGCGGCTGAGCTTACAAAGCCCAGTGAACAGATATATATAATCGAACGCAAAAGATAACGGAAAATCAAAGGATACGATATAAGGTGCAAAGGATATCACAAGACATGATCAAAGGAATACAAATATAAGGTAAGACAAATCAGAAGTCAATTCATAGTGTAAGGTAAGATGAATCAGAAAGAATCAGAAATCAAATCAAGTCCAATTACCAAGCCAAACAAATCATAATCATATAACCCATGGAGTCCCATGTGCTCCAAAATTTTGTGAAAGACGTGGAAAGCACCAAAACATCATTCACCAAAATCCACATATCAATTATGTCATAAACCGTCGAATACAAAACAAATCTAGGATTGCATCCATAGGCCCCTTAAACAAATAATAATCAACATATGCGCATATAATTATCACATGGGGGACGGTGTGAGAAATCACTCACCCACACATGAGTCATGCCAAAGTGCATCAATGACCCACGCCATGTTACCTTCATGGACTAGTAAACAATTGAATGGCTCGGGTCCTCAAACTGATTGGTTCAAAGCAAAGTCATATCAAGAGTTCATTTCAAAGGGAATCATAGCAAAGGTTCAATGCTAAAGGTCAATATCAAATTAGCAAAGCATGGTACAAATAGAAACATAAATAAACAATCATATTAAGAGACCAAGATAAAAGAGCTTAGAGCAAATAATTTTTTGTAGCAAATCACATAAGTAATCAAAGATAGAGAGGAATATTCATGAGAAACCTTAACGATAAGGTCATAATATAGTGTACCTTTTCCGAAAGCAAAGCAATAATCAAAAGAAACACCACGAGTAAATCAAAACACTCCCTCTTGACCGAACCTAAAGAAATGATGAATTCGAATTACAAACCATTCATTTGAGTTATACTTTCTATTTTTAGTAACTTTCCATTTTTAGTAACTTTCCATTTTTAGTAACTTTCCATTTTTAGTAACTTTCCATTTTTAGTAATATTCATCATTTGAGATTCTATTAAGTATTTTAAATAGCTTAGGGACTTAACGATGTCACCTTACAAGTTTAGGTTAAATATAACAACTTTCTATATTTTTAGGGTTTAATATACAAAATCAAAATTTTCAAGGTTAAAGTGTAAATATCAAAGTTCACATTTTATTCATGATTAATACTTCCCAATTCTGTATTTACAAGTCAAACCCTTAATTTTACACAATTACATATTTGCCCTTTTTGTTTATTAATAATTTAAACAATATCTTTATTATCCATACTTACAAACATTCCATTAAAGATCAAATATATAAATTCATACTTATACATAAATACTGACCAAACCTTCCACTTTCAGAATTTACAATTTCAATCCTCTATTTTAATTAATTATTCCCTAATTACTTTATTTATATGTAATTAACCATTTTATCAAAATATCAATATGACATTTTAAACCCCCCAACTTATTTTATACAGAATATACTAAGTATAATAACATGTTTAAAATAGACCTCATAGTTTCAGAAATTACAAATCAAGTCCTTATACTTTAAATAGCAAATCGGATAACTCATTAAATCCACAAAACCCTAATTTAATTTTTCCCAATCACAAACACAATTATTACCCACTCATTAGCATTAAATGCACCTGGAAAAATTATCAAAACCCTAACCCTAATTTTATTTCTTTCCTTTTTCCTTTTATTCGAAATCGGCAAATACAATAAATCCCCAATAATTATTCGAATCCTTCCTAAATTTTTCCAACAATTTATCTGAGTCATATATGATATAAAAAACCTTAGAAAAATATAAAATCAAATGTACAAATATTATTTGTGCCGATTTCATAATTAGCTAAAAATTAGGGTTTCGAACATGATTTAATTATTTCGACCAAAATAACATGCATGATAATTTTTCTTAAGCATAGAACGAATTAATATGATGAAAAATGAGATACAAAAATACCTTTGATGATCCTTGGTGATTTTATGAATTTATGCTATTCGGTTGTGTTATTCGAACCAAAATAATTACCCCGATTGAACCAAGCACTCTACAATCTTCCCACTATTTTTCCCACAATCCTTGACCTTCAAAACACCCTAGAAAATTCATGCAAGCCTTGGAAAAATTCGAATGCCGCCTCTTTTAGATTTTAGGGTTTTTGGGATTTTTGGTTTTAAGGAATTAACAAATGAAAATTGTATAAAAGATATACCATGTGATTTGGCCGAGTTTAATGGGCTTTCAAAAGAGATATATCTGAATTTTAACTTTGCATAATTATTTTGGTTATTATCTTAATTTTATTCATTTAAATTGTATTATATAAATAATTAAATATACATAATTTCGGCTAATATATGTATATATAAATATTAATTATTTTTCTTGTATATCATAAGGTATTTTAAATCTTACATAAATTTCATAATTGTCATATGTTGTATTTTCATAATTTCTAACATTTAAATGAATTTTATTTAAGCTTTTATGTAATTTTCTTGCATTAGGGGTATTTTGGTAATTTTACACTTGTTGAGATTTTTAGGTTTTACAGTAATGGTAGTGGGGAGAACGGTAGTATGATTTGCGGAAGGATTGTTGGGAAGCCGTTGTTTAGGATTTTGACGAAGATTTGTAGGACGTTGTCGAGTGATGGGCGGTGGTGGTGGTGGTTTTGGTATCGATGTAGCCGATACCGGAGATGGTTGACCATTAGAAGACTCGAGAGAAGTTTGATAAGTTGGACTCAAATGTGAAACTAATGATGGAGATGAAAACGGTGAACGCGATGAAGATGGACTTGGATGGCAGTAGTAGGAATTATATAAGGTAATTCTGAGGAGTAATATGAAGATGTTTTCGAAGGGGGTAGGGAAGTTGTGTTAGGGATATCGAAGGGGAATTGTGCTTTATTAAAATGAACATGTCGAGCAATATACATATGCTCGGTGGACATATCAAGACAACGATATCCATTATGGGAGGGGCTGTAGCCAAGAAAGACACACGGAGTGGAGCGAAAATCCATTTTGTGATGATTGTACGGACGAAGATGGGGAAAACATAGGCACCCAAAGACACGAAGAAAAGAGTAGTCGAGAGACCTTTTGAATATGTTCAAAAGGTGACTTGTTTGTCGATGTGCGAGAGGGCATGCGATTGATTAGGTAAACAGCAATATCAAAAGCATAATGCCAAAAACGTTGAGGAACACATGTTTGAGCAAGAAGAGTAAGACCAGTCTCCACAACGTGGCGATTGTGACGTTCAACAAAGACATTTTGCTCACTTGTATGAGGACAAGATCGCCGATGAATAATTCCTAGCGAAGAGAAAAACGAAGCTAAATTGCGAAACTCACCGCCCTAATCTGTTTGAACATTCTTTAATTTTGTAGTGAATTGACGTTCAACCATTTGCACAAATGATTTAAAAATGGAATACACATCATATTTTTAAGCTAAATGATATATTCACATGTAACGAGAATGATGATCAACACACAACATAAAATATCTATGACCTTTAAAAGATAACAAAGGTGCGGGATCCCAAACATCACAATAAACCAAGTTTAGAATATTTTTACTTTGAAATTCAGATCCAAATAAAGGTACTTTTAAAGATTTTTCCAATGGACAAGAATTACAGAAACTTGACAAACTTTTATTTGTAACGGGAAGAGAAAAATTAGAAAGCATAGAACGCAAATTAAAGACGTTGATGAGGATGTCCGAGTCGTCTATGCCAAATGGTTGGGGAAGCCCGTATAGGCAAAAAAGATACTTTATTGATCGACTTAAGTTGAAGAAGAGTGATGGTGTACAGACCTTACTGGGGCCGGTGAGTAGAGTGGTGTGTGTAGACTCGTATTGCACAACAAAATAAGAAGTGTGAAATTCGAAAAAGACATCATTATCATGACAAAAGTTTTGAACAGAAAGAAGATTGTCGGAGATTTTGTACATGAAGAATGTTTTTGAGAGAAAACGTTTTTTGTGGTGAGTAAACTTTAGATGAACCAATATGAATAATAGGAAGACCCTTACCGTTTCCAACATGAAGTGCGTCGTCACTATAATATGCCTCTGAATTGTCCATTATTTCCAAATCATGACTATTTGCTCCAGTGTCTGAATGACAATTTGCAGAGGCATTAAAGGATTGAGCACGACTATTTGCAGATCCTGATGTAAGTCTATCAACGGGTGACACACTTGAACTATAGATTCAGAAGCTTAATATAAGGATATGTCACAACTAAGAAGATGGTTTGTATTGCAATACAGGATCCTAACAGATGGAGACTTCAAGAAGAACTTGAAAATGTATTTAACGCCTCACTGGAACGTCTTTTCAATCCTCAAGAAGCAGTATCTTGTAGTATTTCTACTTGCACCAAAGAGGACAGTGGTGATTACCTATGGTATATAAGTTCATTCTCATACTTGTGCACTTTTACTTTCTCATAATTCTTTCTCATTTCTGATTCAGAATTATAGTTTTAGGTTGACAATTTACCAAAAATTATAGGGTTCTCAACACACCTTGCATCATTGGTAAAGATTTGGCTAGTCCAAGATCATAACAATTTTTAGTAAAGACTAATCAATAGGTTGATAGCAGATAGTTTGGCAAAAAACTATATGGTTTTATCAATGCACCATGTAAGGCATGAAAGCATTGGGCTAGTCAAATAGCAAACGGTATAATGTAAAGACAAAACAATTCCGATGATGGTTGACAGTTTACCCAAAAATGTAATGGTAATTAAACTCACCATGTTTTTAAAATAAAGAGTTAACTATCCCAGAGCAAACGGCTATCTGGTAAAGGAACTCACAATCCTTAATGCGGCATGAGTCAGTTTGCCAAAAACTACAAGCCAACATAGTGGATGTTGGCTGAAAAGATGATGCTTGTATTGGCTGAGAAGACAAAGATGCTGCTGAAGATGGAATAGGTGTTTAAAAGTCAAAAAAATGTTTAAAAGTGTTGAAGTACATCCTCTATGCGCTAAAGAAGATAAATCTGAAGGAAACATGAAGTCAAAAGAGTTCAACATTCATGTTTAAGAGAGGATTGTTGGGAAATACATTTTCCTAACTTAGTACCGACAGTACTAATAGTTAGTACTGATAGTTATAGTTAAGTACTGACAGTACAAAATGTTTAAGTATTGATCCGTTAGTTTAGTACCGATAGTAAGAAAAATAAATAGTACCGTTTAAAGAGATATGTATTGAATATTTTAGGAGAAAGGATGATGTTCCGCATTTTTGTAAACAGTTAGGGGTTTATCCTATTGTCTAAACAAGGATTCGCCTCTATGGCAAATTTATACATACGAACTCAAGAATACCTCAAAGCAAAAATCATATCTCATAGTAAGTAATCTGTAAACCAATTCAACAACTAGGCAGATAAATAAATTATTATTTAGTTCTACATTTTTTTATTTCCTTAGTACTTGTGTTAGTTTTGTTAAGATTCTGCATTAACACATAGTATTCATAATCAGTGTTTCTACATAGTCAACTGTATTTATACATCTTGGCTATCATCCTTAATAGGCTGCAGAGATCTATTCATAAGGGACTCACAATATCCCTCAACCGGGTATCTGAGCCAAAGGTGTCTCTGATATGTAGGAGGTAAAGGCGCCATATCTTTCGATTAGGAGGCAAAGAAATACAGAAACACGAATTTGATTTTTGAGATTAAAAAGGCGCAGTAATTTTTTTTGGTTGTGGAGTAAAAAGTGTGTGTGAAGAACAATCCGGCGTATTAGCTGGGTTTTTATACCTACGCTGGATACGCTGTATTGGGAAGTGTCCAATACGCCGTATTAGACATTATCGTTGACTTAGTCAAGGATTGTTGATACGGCGTATAGGTGTTGCCATGATACGCCGTATTCATATGTGGGAGCCAAATTTTTTTAAAGATTTTAACATAGTAAAGAAAAACGTACCTTGGCCTCCGTAATATTCCAGTGTGAGCACCATCTTTATAATACCGTTTAGGGTCGAACGGGATGCCAAATGGCATATATAAATTTTTGATGAGATTTAATGGCATCTAGTTAAAATAATTCTAACTCACGATATTTGCATCTAATATTATGATAAAAATTATCTCGTTGAAAACTTTTTTGGTCTTATCGTGATTCGGAATCTCATTTGATCTTTTTATTTCGTTACATCCAGAAGGCTGTGTTATATCGATATTATCATCACTGTCCTTAATCGTTTTCAGATTATTAGAAAAAATTATGTTTAGAGGAAATGAATCACCAAAGTGTAAAACGTTTTGTTCCTTTTCACCATATTTGGACAATGATGTTTCAAATTTGTTGATATGTTCAAAACTTACGGGAGGTTCAATTAGAAGATCCGATTTAGATGTTAGGCATCATTATAAACAATGGCTGGGAATTCATTTTCGAAATCGTTAAAGCAGTCTAAATCATCTAAATAATCGATCGTTGACAAAGGCATATTGTTTTTACCATTATCATTTTCCGAATCCGTTTTTAAATCATTGACAGAAATTATTTTATACGAAAATGAATTTTCGTTAAAAATTACCGTGTAATCTTCATCGTCGGATTCATCTAATGATATTCTGAAATCAATCTTGTTTTCATTAGGAGGACTTACCTTGGGTTCACACGGGAGTGTTGTATCGGACGTTAATGTATTATCAAAGACTATGGTTGGGAATTCAATTTCGACGTCTGTGAAACAATCGTCCTCATCTCTATAGTATTTAACTTTCCCGAACGTGGCAGTTTGCCAATTAAACGTTCGACCATGCCTTTGAGCTTTTTCTTCTTCAAGTCTGATGTATTCCTCCAAGGTAATATTTAGGTCGTCAGATTTTACCTGTAATGAACTTGCTGTGGAAAAAAGGTCAAATGGACTAATACGTCGTATTCAGTAGACTGAATACATCGTATTGAACAGGAATAAACAATGCATGAATTTAAACACACAATTTAAACACACTATACAAATAAATACAAACAGAATTAATACAATTATATTAAGCTAAACTAATTAATGGTTAGAAATACTAATAAGAATAAGGTTTAAATTAATTCACTCTCCGGCAGCGGCGCCAAAAACTTGATGTGCTGTCGTATAGGGTCAATTATTTGATTATCAAGTTTTACATTTATATTTAGCCGACAAACCTAAAACAACACTTTAAGCGTACCCGGTCAAGATAGAGTTTCGCGGTAAGTAGGGTGTCAAACATTAAGAGTGAAAATTAATCCTATATTCTATCAATATTTTAATTAATCTAATTAGTTATATGTTAATTCTAATTACTGGTTAAACCTATGCTATATACGTTGTCTAATGATATGGGGGTTTTCAGCTTGAGAGACTGGCACAAGTTTGGTGGTAACAAATATCAATTCAATACGTAATAAACACAAAAGAAGAAAATCAGAAGATAGAAAAACGGTACAAGCCAGATGATAGAAAACTGTATTAGCCATATTAAATACAGTTCAATGTTGGTTTGTTTATTTTAGTACAATGATTTACTTATCTCAAAGCGGCGTATCATTCTTAAGACTTAGGCGGGACATCATCCTAAGACATAGACACGATTAATCCTGTCACAATTAACGCATCCGCATAAAGCATCCTTTAATTTAATTATAATCTATCTTCATGAATCAAAGCAGTGGTGATCCTGTTAAAACCCTAGCCCATCATGACTTTACCCACTTATTGCTTGACGGTGTTTTATATATTGGTAGTCCACTATTCGAGTCTTTACCAATTAATTAAGAACATGATTGCTGAAACATATACGGTTCACCTACCGGTCCAACTAAGCTCATAATTAAAAGGTAAAGATAGAACGTTATTTGTGATCCTATTAGTCCAGTAATATACAACACGATATGGAGAGCTATCCCAATATCTATATTACTTTTTAGGTATCACTAGACCCAGTTGAATGATAGGTCGCATATTCAAACACATAAACAAGTATAAGGTGATAAACATAATTAAACAGTCAACGATTAATTAAAAAATTAATTTTAGAACAAACCAAACATTAAACTTTCATTAAGATATTAGCCCACAACCATTGTAATTATACAAGCATAATCAAACAATGAAAATCAAACGATTAAGAGAGTAAAAATTACACGATGTCTTCTATGGATTCGTGATCAATGCTTGACCTTGGTGGGTGTTCTTCTCTTTTAAAATTCATTTTATGAGTATGGTATAAAGAATATGATATTGCACACTGAAAACTCATTCTTTGAGTCTTCTATTTATAGTGTCTGAAAAAGACTCGATACGCCGTATCTGGCTAGGCCAATATGGAGTATAGGACTGGATTCCTTGGAGTGGACGCTACGTTCTCAATCAATCAGTGATATCATTCCCAATTTACATTTATTACTATATCTTCGAATAGTTATCTTCATGAATACGGCGTATGGAAGCAGAGTGATACGTCGTATCGGGAATTGGTAAAACGCGCTTTCTTGTGAAGTTCAGGCGCTGATACGCCGTATCTCTTTTGCTGGATACGGCGTATTGGTCAGAAATCATCAATCTTCAAATGTCTTCGTATTAGCTCCAAATTATGCGCCTTTTAGCATGTCTTCACAAAACACTCCTGAATTACTGCATTTATAAACTTTAAAGCAATTAAGTTCTAAATCATACATTAATTATATAAAAGTGGGCAAAACAGATGGGATAAATGATATTATAAAGTGACGGTATTTGATGTCATCAACGGGAGACGTATCGAACAACACATCTAAATTGGCTTGCGAACGGTAACCAACCGGGGATTCATACGAACGATACGCGTCTCACAACAACAGTAGTAACATGATTAAAAATATAAGTACGTAGTCCGATGTCATGGCTAAACTAATAAAAATAGTAGTACGAGTACGCGGGTAAAAATAATCCCACAATTTAGTTCAACATTAGCACAATAAGTTCAATAGAGAAAACATAGTTCAATTTCGTAAAAGTTTATAAATCTTAAATATAACAAGTTATGAGCAAGCAACCAAGGTTTTTTGTCAATCAGACTCATGCATTTCACCCCAAAACAAGTAAACATTTAAAAAGGGGAGTTATTATGATTACTCACCTTAGTAGCGAAAAGATGCAAAACTAGCGTGGATGAATGAAGCGAGGAGAAACCCGTCAAAAGCGCCCTTCTAAGTACGACCTATGACATATGATGAGGTACTAATTAGGTTCTAATGATATTGTTAGCCTCAAAATATTGAGTCGAACAATGGAAGTTCGTTCATTAATTATATTAGGTCTCGGTCATTAATTAATATACGTTGTAATAGGCTAGACGGGTAAACGGGCTCTTAAATGTAAGCTAACCGGTCACGTGTATCGGGCGAAAGCTCAAGTAAACCCGAGCCCGGTCCGTAGAAATACTAAAGGCAAGTAAGCCTTTTAGTCTAGGTATAAATACCACTCTCCATGGATAGAGAGTGGGTTGTTCATTTGTAAACATTTCATTTTACAAGGAATCCTCCCATTCTCTCTAACTTTCTCTCTCTACATTCTTCCTAGTTTCTTCCTACTTTTCTTGTTGAATCCATGTAACAATGTATGAAGTGAAGTGATTATTGGGTTACCGACATTTGGTATCACTCGCCACGGGTGCGTTTAGCGATTTCGTTGTGGTAGCTTGTTCTAGCTTATTTTCGTCTTATCTTTAAGCTTATTTATTTCAACTTATTTTTTTCTTCTTTTTCGGTTCTTATTTTCTTTTTAGCCTATTTCTTTTTCTTTTTTTTTGGTTTTCCAAATTTTTGTTTCACCATAACGTTTGATGTTGGGCTGTTCAAATCTACCAAGATTGGGCTAATACATTTTCTTTGCATCAAAACAATTTAAAACAGTACAAAAAAAGGGGTGCGTTGGTTTTTGTTTGAAAAAGAAAAACACTCATCGTTTGTGAAGTTACCATAGATTATTTCCATATTTTTGTAAGTGTCTCTAAATCATATCTTTTTAAGCTTCTTTCGTGGCTTAGTAAGTGGCTTTTGAGCTTATAAACACAAAAGTTTTAAATCTTTCATTACCAAACATTCATTCATAGCTTAATTTTAGGGTGTCTTATTCGTGGCTTCAACAACTTTTTAAAGCTTTTTGTACCAACTAGTTATTGTGGCTTTTTGTGGTATACGCAGCTTATTTTAAGAGCTTATTCTCTGGGTTAAACAAGCTTATTTTTTAAGCTTATTCAAGAGTTTTCTTGGCTTATCTCTTGTGGTCCATAGCTTGAAGATAAGAACAAGAACAAATTTTTTGTTGTTACTCGTTGAGGTGGAGACACAGATCCCCTTTTTTAGCTAAAACGAAAAGGACAACTGTTTTGTGTAATTACAAAAAGACAAAACTCTGTGAATAGTACAAGCTAAATTGCATGGTTAAATTGTTAAACGAAATATGTTAACGATAATGACGAAATTTGTTGTAAAACGTTGAGCGTAATTATGTAAACAGGTTGGAAACAATCAAGCGAAATTTAATTTTATAGAACGAAACTCTGCCAAATTTGTTATAACTCGAGCGAAACATGTATTCCAACTTAATACCAATTTGCTGATATGTTTACTAAAGCCCTATCCGAAGATAGGTTTCAGTATCTTGTCAGGCGAATTGGTATGAGATGTTTGACTCTAGCAGAACTGGAGGTTCTAACAAATGAATTCTTATCATCTCCTTCCTTTTTTTCTTGTTCTTATTATGAAGTGAAGTGATTATTTTGGATTTGACATTTGGTATCAAGAGCCTCGGGTAGATTGTGTTTGTTTTGTGATTTAATAAGCTCAAACAAAAAAATTCGTGACTTATTTCTTCATAAAAGCTCACGTCCGAAATTTGTTTTGGCTTATTGGCTTACTTTTTCTCATCTACTTCTTGCTCTAATCATTCTACACCTTCTTGTGTTTCATTGTTGGTTATAAGCTCAAAGTTTCGTGGCTTATTCTCAATATAAGCTCACGTCTCAAAAAAAATTGGGCTTATTGGTTTAGTTTTCTTGATTACTCCTTCGTACACTTGTTCTAATTAAGCGAAATCTGCAAATTCTTCTAGCGAAATATGCACAAAAAAAAATTCAAGCGAAATATGTCAATTAACATTCACGGTTTTCTATTGATTTTGTAAAATCCCGCGAAAGACACAATTCTTTTCTCGGTTTTAATCATAGACTTGTAAAATCCCGTGAACATTTATTGCTTTCTTTTTACCACAACTTCAATCACAACAAATCTACTTAAGATCCTACAATCATTTTTCACTTCATAATTTTCAGTAAAATGGAAACGAAAGATACTTTATCTTCGTGTTCGAATTCGAAAGAACAACAAATGCAACAAATTCAAGACAAAGCAAAAAAGAGTTGCATGGTATCTTTTCGACAACTTCATTCACACCTCAAGCTTCTTTCAAAAAACGACTTAAAAGGAACTCGAACCGAGTCTGGATTCAAACTTGCATTTGCGACACTCTTTAGTCAAGATATATAGACTTTCACAGGTACAATGTTCCTGAACATGGACCAACTAGAAAAACAACTTGACAAAGAAGAATTTCAAGAGATTGGATCTATGGCTTCTTTTAAAGTACTCGAGACACAATTTCAGATGTTCATCAAGTCACGGATGTATATGGATGATGAATATGTTGTAATGACACGCAACTACTTTCTACAATACACTCAACTCGAGATTCCAGAATTCCGTGACACACTGATCCAACACATGAAATCTGTTAAGAAGTCAATTGATGAAGGAGCAAAGCATAAACAAGAGTATAACAGCTGGGTGAATGAAAGATAAATGCAGACAATAAAGGATAAGGTTGATTTAAGAAAAGCATTGGATGCTAGCTTGGTTGATACAGAAAGCAGTGGGACAGCATTAAAAGAGCAAGATACAAACAGCAGATCAGGGAATGATGCACATGCTGATGATGCAGATATCAGACCCATATATGATGAAGAGCCAATGGCTGAGGTATAAACGACTGCTGAAATCAATGTATTTGCTACAAGACAACAACATACTAAGCAACCTAAATTCAATAATAAAGGAGAGGTTGACCAGAATGTTGAACAATGTCATAGCACATGTCCTTTGCTTGCTTATGTAAATGATAACCAGACAACTAAACTCACAAATCAATCCCTCAAATTTGAAAATATTAGTCTCAAAAAGACTGTTGCCCAATTTCAAAAAGATTTTTTAAGAATAGAAGCACATTGTGTTAATCTTGAACTTAAATATCAAAATCAAGCTTTAAAAGAAGGGCAACATGGTCAATTTTCAAAAGTAAAAAGTAATGAAGCCAAGGTTAAACATGACATAGATGTAATTGAAACAATAAACATCGAATTGGAACATAAAGTGGCTAAGTTACTTAAGGAAAATGAGACTTTGAAAAGGCATTACAAAGAAATGTTTGATTCTATCAAGACAACGAGAGCTAAGAACATAGAACACACAACTTCTTTGATTGCAAATAATGATAAATTCAAAGCTCAACTTCAGGAAAAAGGGTTTGCAATTGCAGCATTAAAAAATGAGTTAAGGAAATTAACAGGAAATAGTGTGAATACTAAGTTTGCAAAATCGTCAATCTTAGGGAAACCGGCTTTACAACCACGTAGAAACCAATCAGTTGTTAGACAACCGACTGCGTTTAAGTCTGAACGACCTAGATTTTCAAAGCAACGGTTTGCCTCCCAAGTTGATGTCAATAACGATTTGTCAAAACCAGTCACTACACATTATTTGCCTAAGGAAAGAGAATCTGCTGTTGCAAAACCTCATCACATGATTGCACCTGGCTCATCTAGGTATAGCTCAAATGACATGGTTCATAATCACTACCTAGAGGAAGCTAAGAAAAAGACACAAGAAAGCAGTAGGAATTCAGAACCTAGTGTGATGCCTTCTGCTAGATCACAAAGCACAACTAATGGTAGCAAACCAAAACCTAGGATCAATAACCAAAAGTCTAGGAATTGGCCTGCATCTAAGAGTAGTTGCGTCACGACAAAGACTGTGCCCATAGCAGAACACTCTAGGAATTCTAGAAGTTTTTCTGACTCCAAACATTTTGTTTGCTCGACATGCCAGAAATGTGTCTTTAATGCAAATCATGATTCTTGTGTAACAAAATTCCTGAATGAAGTCAACTCACGTGCTAAGGTTCCATCCAATAAGACAACAAAAAGATACATACCCATAGAGCAAACAAGTTTTGCAAAGAAACCAGAAAGACAGATCCCAAAAAGACACATGTCTTCAATCAAAAAGACTTCCGTTGTGCATGAGAAAACAATGACTCCTAGATCTTGTCTTAGGTGGAAACCGACGGGTAAAATTTTCAAGACAGTTGGTCTTAAGTGGATTCCTACTGGAAAGATATTAACCTCTAGCACAACCAAGGTTGACAGTGAACCCACAAATGGTTCAAATGACGATATCACGAACCAGTATGAATGCAAACAAACTCTTGATGTCAGTGCAGGTACACTTAACATACATGCAGGTACATCTTTAAATCCTACAAAGGAAGGACTCCGAGTTTGGTTGCTGAAAAGACTGATATCTGAGAAACCAGGGCTTCAAGGAATTTTCATCTGATGAATAAGCAATGACGTCTGTTCACAACAGTTCAGGCCTCGCTCCTCCATGACAAATGACGTCTGTTCACAACAGTTCAGGCCTCGCTCCTCCACGACAAATGACTTCTGATCATAACAGTTCAGAACTCGGAATTCATGACCACAGCAATGAACTGTCAAGTTCAAAGCTGGTTCCAAAAGTTGTTCCTCCAGCAGACAAGACATCACGACAAGAGTTGAAATTACTATTTCACCATCACATAACAATGCTGAGGTCAACATGTAAATATTTTTTATAAAAAAAAGAATATAAAAATATAAAATTTCAAAAAGAAAATACAAAATCAAAAAAATCAGAAAATGTTTCAAAAAATATTCTTCTCGACATGTCTCTTGGAATCGATAACATTTACGTACCTAGAAATGTTGATTAATATCGACACGGGCGTGTAAATGAAGTTCGAACAGGAGTTTCAAATGCTTTCAAAACATGTCATTTCTAAGTTTTCTTAATGGCTTATGTGCAAATATCAGTACGTAACCCGGACTTCAAATAAAGGAAAGTTTATCTATAAAGATAACTTATCCTAACAACGAGAATTCCAACTTTTCTACGGGTCTTAGAGCTGTTCTTACAAGACATTCAAAGTTTTAAGCTCAAGAAAAAGGAAAGTGTACGCATAAGTGCGCTTACCCTTAGAGTTGGAAGAGAAGTCTTCTAACATGATGTTTTTCAAAATGTTGAACACAATTTTTCAAGAATTTCTCACTGACGATTCATAATCTTTCAAAATTGTGTGTTCAACACTCCATCTTTCAAGGGGGAGTTTTTCGAAAAACAAAGTTTAATGAGTTTGGATACATCATCTCACGACCATTCTTATGTATTCAAACCATTCCCAAAAAGTCTCTTAATAACAATAAGATAATAATGACAATTCAATAGAATGATAGTTATAAGATGACTAAGTGTTCAACCTCAATTTTATATCGATTTTACAACTTGGTATCAATTTTATTGGGAGGGGGAGCAAGTTTATGTTCCATGTAATTCATGCTAAGTAAAAGTTTTCCCCATGGTATTTCAAGACAAATTTTAATCACAAAGTATTTCAAAAACTAAGTGAATTAGTATTTAAAATAAGGGGAGAAATGTATTTAAAATGTGATCTTGAAAATAATAAGTGATCTTATCGACTCAAAGTGCTTGATACTCTTCGAAAAAGGTTTTATGGTTACGATCTCATACCCTACAACATCTTATTTCACGACGATTCTGAAGTCATAAGGTGGTAAGGTTAGGTATTTGTCCTATGATCCAACCAGAACCGGAGGGATCTACCCAAGGACACTCCATAGTTAGAAATAGCAGTCCTTAGGTATGATTGGAGATGAATGTGTATAAGGGAAGAATGCCGACTAAGATTGAGCTAACACTGGAACAATCACAACAAGGTGTTAGTAATGACGTCTTGGTAAGCATTGAAGGGGTTGAAGAATTAAAAAGAAATGTATGGATAAAGGGTCTAAAGAAAGAAGCCCTCCACATAACTTAGGCAGAAACCGGGTCAATACATATGCTGTCAGAATCACAATGTTGATTGCTGATATTGAAGACGACATCATGGACCCAGTGATGCAATGCACAACCCTTCCCAGCCATTCGGGTTTCTCTCAACAGAAACTTGTCTCATTTGTCACGGAGATACACACGACTTCTATTGACTTTCTCACTCCAAGTTAGTTGATATTGAATAGGTGGCAGTCTGCTCCAGCCTCCGATTACTAAAACCAAAACGCACTAATCGAGTCTAGAGCCAAGAGATCCATAAATAAATCTCATTAGGACACATTCCATTACTAACACTTGTTGAACACCAATTAGTTCACAAGCTGTTAACAAGAGTCCTACGCATTATCCTTGTGATTGTGCCAGAACATCCGAGTGATACTTATGTACTCACAATGAAGATGGAAATCCTGCTTGAGCCAGCATCAAACAAGCTCTTGGTAGGTGACTTGTGAGATTCTATATGAATCAAACTTGTGTCAACTGGAAAGAAACGATGGTGCGATTCAATGTGAATCAAACTTGTTCCAGGAAATGAATTGACGGCTTAATCAGAAAGATAGTAACTATCATATTCACTCTTACCGTGTTGTCTGCTTTGAGACGTTCCGGTAATGAGAACTAGCAAGCATGGTAAATCTAATACATCTGTGTTAGAAGATCCTATGCTTTGAGCTGGAAACCCTATCAAGGAGATTCTTTGAATCTACCTGATCACAGGTACAGTATTTATACTATAAAACGGTCATACAGAACCGAAGGTTAATCTAACCAAATCTGGATGAATGACAAAGCCATATTCGTCCACACGCTTTATTGTTAACTGTTTTATTTCAAGATACAAAAAGATGGAGATGGTGATGCCTTATTCTAGCTGAAGTCGGATTCATTACCACATGCTCATGCTCAAACTACAAAGACATACTATAAGCATCGAGATTCAAGAATCATGAAAGCTCAAGAATTAAAGACAAAGACTTCCGCACAAACTCTGATATACAAGATCTTCCTTCAAAGATATCAAGTCTATCAAGGGAGATTGTTAGCAAGCTTTCAAGATGATGCAAAGTATGAGCATGTTGGTCAAGATACAAGATCGCAAGGTGGCAAAGATGATCAAGACGAAAGGATAAAGATTTAAAGATCTCAGACGAAAAGACAATGACAAAAGCTCAAGATCATAGATCACAAAGCATGAAGGAACAAGCCTACAACAAGATAAAGACCAAGACAAAGACAAGAGCTTAACGACAAAAGCAATCTCATTGATCTCACGAAGGAGTGTCACAATGAACTCACTTCGGGGGAGATTGTTAGCCTCAAAATATTGAGTCGAACAATGGAAGTTCGTTCATTAATTATATTAGGTCTCGGTCATTAATTAATATACGTTGTAATAGGCTAGACGGGTAAACGGGCTCTTAAATGTAAGCTAACCGGTCACGTGTATCAGGCGAAAGCCCAAGTAATCCCGAGCCTGGCCCGTAGAAATACCAAGGCATGAAAGCCTCTTGGTATTAAGTATAAATACCCCTCTCCAAGTATGGAGAGGGTGTTGATTCTTGTTGATTCTCATTTGTTATTTTCTCATTTGTAAGAATTAACCAACTCTTATTTTTCTCTCTACCTTTCTCTCTCTAACTTCTCTCTAAATTTCTTCTATTTCATCTCATCTTATTTTCTTGTTTCATAATGAAGTGAAAGTGATTATAGGGTGACCTACAGATTGGAAAATTAAGGTTTTTAAGATTTGGGGTTTTCTTGATTTCTAAGTTGGATCGTGGTTATTGTGATTGGATCTGGTTTGTTGGAGTTTAAATTGAATTTCTGGGTTGGTTAATAGCTAAATTTGCATTAATTAGGGTTTTCTCTTAAAACCCTAATTCTTCTAAATTTGGGGGTTTTGTTCTGGTGACTCTTGGTTGTGTTCTGGGCATCTCTTTCTCTTCTTAACTAAGTGAATTAAGAAGAGGAGAGCTTATGTCTTCTGATGTTGGTATTGAAAGCTCTGTAACACCTTTCGTGCTTTTTATTTTATTTTTTGATTAATCTTGATCCTCTTAGTCAGTTGTCTTCCCTTGACCTACCACTATAGTGGCAAGGAAGCATGGGAACTTTGATTGGCTAAGAGTTAGTTTCTATTCTTGTTCCCTAATATTGGTTGTTGGTATTTGTTTTTTGGTATTGTTTTGGTTGCTTATTTGCTGTCTTATTTTGCTTAGTTTGTGTTCTCTCATATCTGGTATTATGGCCGAAGTTCTTATTAATAGTTTAGATGTTGGCAATCCTTTGTATTTGCAAAATAATGATCACTCTAATCTTCCTATTGTTGGTTTTAAATTGGTTGGTTCTAAAAATTACAATATGTGGTCAACTGCTATGAAAAGTGCTCTTAAGGAACGCTTCCTCTTCATCCTTTCCCCATTCATACTTCTTATTCATCTGGGTTAACTTGGTGAGAGGTTTGGAAATTAAAGAGAAACCTTCGATGAATCTCCAGTAATAACCGGCCAAACCCAGAAATTGCCTCACTTCAGTTGGTGTTGTCGGCGTAGCCCAGTTCTTGATTGCTTCAATCTTTGCAGGATGAACATGAATGCCTTTACTATCGATCACATGACTAAGAAATTGTACGGATTCTAGCTAGAAATCACATTTCGAGAATTTTGCATACAGTTGCTCCTTTTTCAGTAGTTCCAAAATGGTCTTCAAGTGTTCCTCATGTTCTTCCTTGCTCTTAGAGTAAATAAGTATATCATTAATAAACACGATCACGAATTTGTCGAGGTACGGCTTGCATACTCGATTCATTAGGTCCATGAACACTGCAGGCACATTGGTCAAGTCGAACGGCATCACTTGGAATTCATAATGACCGTATCTAGTTCTGAAGGCAGTAATGGGGATGTCTTCCTCCCTAATACGGAGTTGATGGTAACCCGTTCGCAAATCAATCTTTGAATACACACTCGAACCTTAGAGTTGGTCAAATAGATCGTCAATCCTTCGGAGTGGATAACGATTTTTGACAGTCAACTTGTTTAGCTCACGGTAGTCGATGCACATCTGGAAAGTTCCGTCCTTTTTTTTACGAATAGCACCGACGCTCCCCAAGGCGACGAGCTCGGGCGAATAAATCCTTTTTCTGATAATTCTTGTAATTGGTTTGCTAATTCCTTCATCTCGGATGGTGCCAATCGGTACAGGGAGCGCGTAACAGGTGCATCACCCGACACAAGTTCAATTTTAAATTCTACTTGTCGAGGTGGTGGAAGTCCCGGTAAGTCGTCAGGAAATACCTTAGGGAAATCTCGAATCACCGGTACATCTCCCAAACGTTTCTCCTTTGGTTCTTTCTTGGTTAAATGCGCCACAAACAACTGATGTCCTCGTTCGATGTATTTTCTGGCCTTAATGCAGGATATCACCTTCAATCGGGACGTACCTCAATCGCCCTCAACTACCAACGTCTTGTTCTTAATGGGTATATGCACTACCTTCTTGCCACATACGATAACGACGTCTTGTTTAACTAACCAATCCATCCCAATAACCACGTCAAAAGTTCCTAGCTCAATGGGCATAAGGTCAATTTTAAACAAATGGTTCAATAAGTTCAGAGTACAGCCTCTTAAGACAATATTAGTACTAACGACCCTTCCATCGGCCAATTTGACCTCATAACTAGTATCTAGTCTAACCGGATTTATGTCAATCAAGTGACTAAAACTAGTGTTCACGAAACTTTTGTCAGACCCTGAGTCAAATAACACAGTAGCATAACGATTGTTGAGTAGGAACGTACCCGTAACCACGTTAGGTCCTTGCTACTTTTTAGCATCTTTAATCACGTAGGCACGACCTCGAGCTTCCTCACCTTATGGATGTTTCTTCTTCGGGCAATAGTTCCTCGTGCGTCCTTTCTCCCCACATTCATAACACGTCACGATTGGTCATGCATTGGCATCCGTAGCCACAGCTTTGCCCTTGCAATCTCTTGCCATGTGGCACGTCGTTCCACAGTTTTTACATACTACCTTGCAATAACCAAAGTGATGCTTCCTATAACGATTGCAGAGCGGTTTGTTTCCAGCATACCCACCTTGCTCAGCTGGGGCAGTGGTCATTGCCCGCATATTCCCTTGCGTCTGATTGTTCTGTTGGTTATGATGGGTGTTATCCCTATTGCTATTTCTGTTATTACTGTTGTTACCACCCTGTGTACTTTCCCATTTTCTTTTATTTCCCTCTGCAATCCTTTCTGCTTGAGCCTGTGCCTTTTGCTCCATTAAAGCGTGTGCCATGCGCACAGCTTCATTCAAACTTGCAGGTCTAGATGAAATAATTTTTCCCTTGATGTTGTTAGTCAATCCCAGAATATAAGCCTCGATCTTCTTGCGTTCCGTCGGGACCATTTCCGGACACAGTTGAGCCACCTCATGAAAGCGCTGAGTGTAAGCAGATATGTCAAAATCCTTAACCTTTAAATTCCATAAGCCATGCTCCATTCGCTGAATTTCCTCAACAGGGCAAAACTCTTCTGTCATCAAGCTTTTCATTTCAGTCAAAGGGATCTGATTAGCAGCCTCTAATCCCCTAGTTGCAACCTGTGAATTCCACCACGTCAAAGTGCGACCTTGAAGTGTGGTAGCGGCAAATTTAACCTTTTTCCCTTCCGCACATTCACTAATCCCGAAGACTATTTCTGTTTTCTTAAACCTTCTACATAGTTCAACAGCTCCCTCATGTCCATGGAAGGCCGTAGGGTTACACTTCATAAATCCGAAAAACGTACACTCTCGGACAGCTGGCGCCGCACCTTGGCCCCCAGCATGTCTAGCTCGCTCTGCTTCTACAGCAATATTGACTCTCTGAGTGATGAGTCGCTCAATAGCAGCTTGGCTCATTGCTTTTGGTGGCATGATTCTGTCACAACATAAAGAAAATCTCAATGAGTATTCATACAATGACATAATCACATCATGCACAAATTAATCAACAATAACAATAATCACAGCAACATCAAGTAGTAAATCAAAAGATAGCCATTTTCATCACTCATCACCAAAAGAGTTAATACATAGTTGCATTGTTTCACAAAATGATACAAATCGTCACAACCAATGGCATCAATTCTACTAACTGAAGATTCAGTTTAGTGATTACAAAATAAAAGATACTACTAATGAAACTAAAACTACTAAGAGTCACGAGGAGATCCTCGCGGCTCAGATGGCTGCGCCTTATCGAAAGGAGTCACATCACCGTCATCCACACTTGATGGAATCTCTACTCCAAAATGATTGCCAATCCAAACTACCACATGACGAAAAGCTTGTTCCATTTGCTCATTTTCTTCTTGAGTTACCTTTAGCTTTTTCTTCAACCTTTCCTTTTCTTCTTTATCTTCAAGCATCAATTCTCGCATTTGGTCTTCCAACGTACTCACGCTTGACTTGAGCTCATAACGCTCCTGAGTTTCACTCCTCCTATCGATGTCAAGTTCACCCAAATATCAATCCATTTCACTAAGTATTTTCAAGGTTGAGTACTCGATATTAGTTCGCTCAAACATTTGATGGGCAAGACCCTTGACCTTATGATGCAAAGTGTTGACATCCTTTCCCATAGGTCCAGGGGCAAAAACCTTGCGAGATGCTCCACTCCCTACATAGGTGGTACCCGAGAACGGTTGTACATGATATGGTGCACGGGTAATGGTGCCAACAGTAGCAGCCTCATTTTCATCCTCTACCTCAGCCTCGACTTCTGGCTCGGTGTCAGAAGAAGTGTCCGACTCAGCAGGTGGAGGTGGAAGTTCACCCTCCTCAATCTCATATGGGTAAATAACTTCGGGATTATCTATTTCATCATCAATTTCCATCTCTTCTTCTTCATCTTCTTCCATTTTCGGATCTTCCTCCTCTTCCATCTCTGGGTCTTCCTCTTCTTCTTCTTCTTCTTCAATCCAACCATTCATATTGTTTGGTGCAGCCTCTGCAGCTAGTGCGAACTCGTTATGGTCAGGGGGTAGATTTGCCATGATAATCTGCCATTTGCCCAAAAATAAATAGGAATTATTATATGAATAATAATTTATATGCGTATACGGATGCATGACGATGATTCAGGAATACGCATGAAGATCGATAAATAGTATGAATATGCACAATAATATTCGTTACATATATATAAATTACATTTTTGCAATTTAAATGAACAATCTTTGATGCTTCGCGGATAAGCATATCGATCGATATATATATACATATCAATTACGTATATTAATATTTATTATATGAATACTCAATAGTAATGCACCCAAAATGTGCATAAATAGTCAAATAGAAAACTATGATCATGAATAACATAAGGGCTTCGAGGAGTCTTAGCGCGCATAAAAAGGGTTATAGTTTAGGTAAAAAAAATGTTTTAACCTAGTTCTCTATAACCTGTAGCTCTTGATACCAATCTTTAACACCCCCAAATTTCAACGCAGCGGGACATACAACCTTGGGTGTTAATTCATAGTACAATTGCACAAGAATATAGAAAACGACTCAAAAAGAGACGTTTTAAAACATTGTTCCATTAAAGATAAATTCAGAGTAATTAAACATTCGTCTCACAGGATTGTTACCAAATTCATGACATAAGTTTTCCAAAACATTGATGATTAGTTTGATAAAATGGAACAAAATACAAGTTCTTTAAAACTTTAGCGCAGACTCCTTGTACACCGCATCCATCACCCTTGGTTACCTGAGATAAAACATGCTAAAAAAGTCAACAAAAATGTTGAGTGAATCCACATAGTTTATAAGAGATAAAAGGGGAACACAAGTTTAATTCATCGAGTGACTTGTTGTACGGACAAGCCATTAATCACGTTTCTATTGCAATGAGCTCATGACACCGAACCTTAACGTTAACACATATCTTGTATGTAAATCAAGTTGCCCCACAACTAGGTATTATTGCCTCATACCTAAAATTCTAAATACAAATTGTCCGTTGACTGGGTGCTCACATTCGGATTCATACCCCCGGACAGGGCTGTCAAACCCAATAGATCTATTTATTTGTACTAGCGCTCACCCATTATAGGCAATTAACAGTTCATGATGTTAGGGACTTTGGCAATAGCTACTCATGCAATTAATCTCATATTCGGGTCCAGCATACCATAAAATTACTTATGTTCAATTTTGTAAACAAGCATGTATCTCCCTCGCGGGGTTTATAAATACAATTTAAAAGTTAAAAGTCGAGGCTATGAGCTCACATTAGGTAGTAGTATCGGATAAGAGGTTCAACAACGAACGAATAATGACGATCTCGTCTCAACCACGACCTATAATATAGTGGTTACGTGCTTAAAAGAAAAAAAGAACGAGGGAAATGCATAAAGTAGCATAAGTAAATAAATAAACAATTACTACACACATATATAAATAGAATTATATATTAATGGGAAATCCACCATGCGCCCTAAGTATTTATTGATTAAGTCACTTCTTTAACCTTGTTACGCTCAACGATTAAAATTACGCCACTTTTCGGACAAAAAATCTATTTTTAGGAATTTACATTTAGGAAGGTGTTCTACATTTTAGAAAGTGTAATAATTATGGAAAAGTTCGGATATTCGAAGATACTAATATTGTTAAATAAAATGTTTAAGTTTCCCGATAAACCTCGACGAACCAATAACGCATCTACTTGCCCTTACTTTTCCTTGTTATGCTTATATATTTAAAGTTTCCAATAATAGACTTGTTATTTTTAGTTAAAATATATATATATATATATATATATATCATCTAATAATGTTCGTTAAGATTTTATACGCTCAAATGGACTCTAAAACGCTCAAACTCCAACTTTTTACCAAAAATCAGCAACCCAATCTATTTTGCTAAGTATGACTTTTATTATAATTTTGCAAATTTCGACCCGTCCGAAACGACCTAGTAAACTACATTTTCACGCTTCGGACTCTAAAGAACTTTGACGTAAAACGACATTCCGGACAACTTTTTAGTTTTAGCCGAGACCCGAAACTCGACAGAAATGAACGAAAACGCCCCTGCATCAGATCTGATGCAGTTTTAATAAAATGAAAAACGCAGGTTTTGCCCTACCTTTTAGACCCATCATTACTCGATTTTAGACTCGATCGACCTCGCGGGACAGTAAAACGGCCTTCCGAACAACTTTCGTGTTTTAGCCGAAGGCCGAAATGGACTCGAAAGTGACGAAAATTCCCCCGCAAAAATCTAACAGCAACCATTTATACCCAAAAAGCTGAGTTTTCAATAATAATTTTCCTAGTTTCAAATCGCCGTAAAAACTTCGTTTTTAGGAGTTACGGGACGATCCATATATGGAAACGATCGTCAAAATAAGCTCTACCATATTCTTAAATATAATTTTAGCTTTAACATTTTGACGACATTAAAAAGGGGCTCTTTAATTTTCTGCATTTTTCTACCCGCTTTAATACTCAACCAAACGCTATTTTTACCATACCACAACTTCACAAATACGCCTAACTAACCTATCTCCGTCCACTAACACCTCAATCCATTAAAAATCACCTCAACATCAATTTAATACTAACATACATGGATTCCAAAATATATAATAATACAAATGTATGCATATTCATATGAAAATAAAAATCAAGAAGGGTTTTAGAGGGGATCACAACACAAGAAAATGCAAGAAAATGATCAACACCAAATTTTCCTTTGTTCCTTTATGCTAACCGAATCCAAACACAGCCCAAATAACCAAATCCTTGATCTTCAAACAACCCAACTCTTGTAAGAACCTTAGTTTACAAACCATAAGCCTATTCTTCACCCAAAACTTCAAGAAACTAGAAAAATCAAGATTTTAATAAATCTTTTGCATGGTGATTTTTCTTGTAGGATAGATAAAAGATTAATGTAGGGTTAATGTAATTGATTGGAGGAGTGTATAGTGGTGATTAAGAGTAGAAAAGAAATTTTTTATGGTGATGTTTGTGTTGTTGATGGAACGACAGAAGCAAAAGAAGAGGGAGACGGAAGTTTTTCTTCTTATGGGTTTTATCTGTGTGATGAGTTATGAGTAAATTGGGTCTATTTAAATATGTTGGACATGCAAAACAGTCAAATCAATTTCCTAACAAAGAAAAATTGTGTTGGTGTGGGATTGGGCTAGGGGGTGGCGTCCAATGGGTGCTTGGGCTTGGGTTTATACATTTTTTTTGTTAAGTGTTGTGTTATTTTAGTGTAAGTAAAAAAAATGTAGAGTATACTTAAGTTTATGTAAAAAATTTAACAAGGATTCGGCTAAACGCGGGAACAAACGAGGATTATAAAAATAACATTTCGAGCCAACAAGGCAAAATATAGAATTTTTAACTTCTTAGAATATTTAAACGGATAACGATCATAAGCGCGGATCGCGAATTATTAAAACGATGATTTTTACTAAATCGACAAAAAGGCAAAACTCGAAATTTTACTCAAAAGTAAAAAGAGAAATTTAGTCGGGATTTAATATTGACCTTTAAAACGCGAAATGTCACATCCATTCAGAAGGGAGACTTCTCAAAAAATTTAAATTGAGATCTTCTTGTGAAATATTTTCACCCAAGATAGCCAGTTGAGTTACAATCTTCTGAAGCCTGTTAAAAATAGAGTCAAGAGACTCTGTGCTTGGAGCACTAAAGTTCTCATACATTTGCTTCAAGAGAGTCTTTTGAGTCTTCTTTGTGGCTTCATTACCACCAAATCTTGTTTGTATAGCAGCAAACAAAGTCTTAGCATCTTTGTACTGATTAAAGGTGATTAGATGTTCATTAGGAAGTGTCATCAGTAACATACTTCTTACCTTCATATCATTCTTCTTTTGAACATTTTCTTCAGTAGTTACAGGACCTGGTATTAGTGTAGTTGATGTACCATCAACATTTGTTGTTGTTTTAGCTGTAGGTTTGAATGAGTTTCCATTCTCTATGACATCCCATAGAGCATAGTCTTGTACTTGAAAGTATTGCTCAATCCTTAGCCTCCACATATCATATTTACCCTGTTTGAGAGTAGGAAACTTTATAGTAGTAGTAGTAGTAGTGAGTTGTGTAGTTTCTAGATCCATCTCTTCTTTGTGAGTAAAGAGTTCTTCTTGTTAGTTTCTTCTAGATCAAAGTTTCAGAACACAAGCTCTGATACCACTTGTTGATCCCAACTTAAGATCTTGTTTACCTTGTAAAAGGCTTAGTTGTATTGAATAGATTCAAGACAACTATGATAGATACTTTGTTAATACTAAAGAGTATGTGCAATCTACTCTTTAATACTTAGAAGAATATAAATGTAACAGTGAACTGAATGAACAATGTATGAACAATGTATAACTGAAAAGCTCCAATATTATTATGAATAATACGAGTACTCTGTGTAGTACTAGGGTTTACAACCTTGAAGCTATATATCAAAACGTCTATGACTACTGTGTATTTAAAACCATAACCTAGGATCTCCTTTTATACACTAAGGAGTCATTTACAAGATAACTACAAATCTTCTATATTGTTAAACTTATACATATCTTTCTAACTAAATAGAATATACTCTGAATAAGTCAATACATATCACTTCACACGTTTTTATCCCTTTAGTAGTCTTCATGCAGCAGTCTTAAGTCCTTCAGCAGTGTTAAGTTAGTACTGGCAATACTAACTTTCTTCTAGCAGTACTAACTAGTTAATACTGGCAGTTGTAATATTGAGTAGTACTAACTGTTGGCTTGGCAGTACTAAGTATGAACACATTTAATTCCTAACAACAGTGATGAGTACTATGGATTTAGATGGATTAACTTTTTTAAATTGATAAAATTTAGAATTACACCAAAAAAGCCTATACATGTTGTTTATTAACTAACTACACTGGTTAGTTAACCACCGTATAAACCCTTTGTTTACTCTTACTTTAAGAGTAAGATACCCCTAAAACAACCCGTAAAGCCAATACTTTAGGAATTACACCAACTTGTTTATTTCGTTACACCTTTACACCTTAGCCTATCCTGTTAGATTAAGTTTATTTTGCAGTTGCTAGTTGCTTAAAGTGTAAAGTATGTATTTCCCGAGTCATGTGTCAATTTTGGTACGGTTGGAAGAAATTTGCACATCGTAAATGGGAATGTATAAAATAGTCAAAACTCATGTATTTTTACTACCATCGCAATTAATGGTACGTCCGAAGAATAAAGAATTATCGAAGGAATTATTATGATCGTGAAGATGGTGAAACTACTCCGACTTTCATATATAGTTAGATGTTTGAAAACAAATCAAAAAAATTAGAAAAATCGCAACAAAAAAGAGAAGGAAAGTTTAAAGATAATCGCAACTACCAAAGGAATTACACGAAGGATCGATTATTCGTTGATACAAATGGACGATGTAGAGTATTGTATAAAGTGGAATATATCACCACTTGCCTTGTAAAGTATGTAAAGTATGGGATGATTGGGAAGTTGACCGTTACGGGAACGCCAACTTAGGTTGTTGTTTTTTATCTATGATCAAGATGTTTGTAAATAGTTATGTCTTTATCATGGTAACGGTCGGGAAAAGTGCCTATAAACTTGTATCTTAGACTTAATCTATTTGTTTCATAATTTTTATTTAACAACAATTTATTTACCTTTCCTAATCATTAACCATGGGTTTTACGCGAATGAAGATTTGTACGAGCGTGCATGTTTATTCCGTCGTCACGGCCATGTATGCATGTCTCACCTGCCTTGTTGGTTTATTACTATTGGTGAAAGTTAGAAGATCCCTACCCTATATCATTATTCATCCTAACCGTTAGTTAAACTCAAATGAGGATGTGATCGAACACATATGTCTATTCCGTCGTTACGACCATGTATGTGTGCTTCAGCAGCCTTGTTGTTGTGGTGTTTTTGGTGAAAGATTGTAGAATGATCAACCCTGAGCCTTATCATACAAACCCATATTTACCTTTATAAACTTGTTACTCCTTAGCTCTAGTGGTGGAGATGTGTATCCTTGCCAGGCTTATGATTGAATACTCGTCACGACCAAGCAATTGAGCGAATTAGTTACATGTTACCACATAGATTAGTTGAGTGATTTGAGTGTTTTCATCTTCCTATTTCATGAGGTGTTTGGTTGTGTACTTGTAATAGATCAAATAAATGCTTAACGGAAAATATCCTTAGGGATACATTTTTATAAACTTTTAAAGGCTACTTGAGGACAAGTAGGATTCAAGTGGGGGGATATTTGTTGACATCAAATAACGTCTATTTTATAGCATCATTTATCCCATGTAATTATCCCATTTTGTATGATTATTGCCAAGAATTGTTAGTTAATCGTTTGTATTTAAGAAATGCATTAATTATGGAGTACTTGGTAAAACTTGACTTAAAGGCACACATTCTGGAGCTTAAATGAAGACATTTTGAAGATTACTGTTCTGACAACCAATACGCCATATCCATCAAGGAAGATACGTGGTATCTATGCATGCACTCACCAAAGCCCACGAAGGAAACATGATCAATACGCCGTATCCAGAGAAGACCAATACGCCGTATTAGAGATATAGCATGTGAATATTCTAGAAGATATCAAATGTGGTCCTTACTCCAAGAAACCCCCAATACGCCATATCCAAGACATTGGATATGCCGTATCGAACCGACTCAGGACCCTATAAATAGAAAACTCAAAAACGAGATTTAAGTGTGCTAAATCATATTCTCGATACCTAAAATACAAAAGTCAATTTTCAGAGGAGAAAAAGAGCAGAAGAGGTCTTGCAACGCGATCCAATCCATAGGAGACAACGTGTAATTTCTTATACTTTTGTAATCATTCAGTTTTTGGTATCATTCATTAACTCGGTTAGTTTACCTTGGCTAAGCCATTAGTCTTGTATTAATTATGATGTTTGAAGGCTAATACCTTTGGGTATTAGCCATTATTATGAAGATCTGAATGTTTTGTTTTGTTTATATCTCGATTGCTTGATTTATCGTTGTATGCTTGTTTATGTTTATCAGTTTATACTTGCTTATGTGCTTTAATATGTGACCTATCAATCAAATGGATCTAGTGATACGGACCAAGTAATCTAGATGCCGAGATAGCTCTCCATATAGTGATTAATACATCTAGACCAATAGGATCATGATTAACGACCTATCTTTACCTTTAGATTGTGAGCTTAGTTGGACCGGTAGGTGACCCTTGGGATCAATGAGTACGTTCTAACTAATTGGTAAAGATTGGGTTAGTAAACTACTAGTGTAGAAACCGCCGTTAAGCAGTAAGTGGGTATAGTATCTATGAGCTAGGGTTTAACAAGATCACCATTGCTTTAATCCCTAAGATAGATTATAATCAGAAAATAAGGATGCTTTATGCGGATGCTTTAATTGTGACAAAATTAATGTGGCTAGGTCTTAGGATGAAGTCCCGCCTAAGTCATAAGAATGATATGCCACCTCGAGATAAGCAATCATTGCACTGAATAAACAAACCAACTTTTAATCGGATTAATGATGGCTAATGCAGTTTTCTATTATAAGGCTTGACCGCTCTTTTATCTTCTGTTAATATGCTTGCGTGGGTTAAAGTGTCTTGAATTAATTGTATTCACCACCAAACCCGTGCCAGTCTCTTAGACTGAACCCCCCCTTTTAACATGTTAGAATTAGGATTAGAACTAACATAGGATTAGCATAGGTTTGACTTAGATTAGAATGAACTTAGATTAGTAAACAAAAGTATTAATAAATTGAAAGATTTAACCTCGCTTCAAGTGTTCGACACCTTACTTACCATGAATCTACCACCGACCGGGTACACTGCCCGTTAAAGTGTTTTTTTTGTTGAGTCGGCAAAATATAAATTTAAAACTTGAATTATAAAAATATACACCACTCAACGACACATCAGCAATCGAGATAAACAAAACCAAACATTCAGATCTTCATAATAATGGTAAATACCCGAAGGTATTAGCCTTCAAACGTCATAATCAATACAAGAGTAATAATTTAGCCAAGGTAAACTAACCGATTTACCGAATGATACCAAAAACTGAACGATTACAAGAGTATAGGAGATTACAAGTTGTTTTCTATGGAATTAATTACTTTTCTTGATCTTTTCTGCTATTCTTCTCTTATGAAAATTGACTTTTATGGTTAAGGTATCGAAAATATGATTTAGCACACTGAAAACCCGTTTTTACATTTTCTATTTATAAGGTCTGGAATTTGGTCGATATAGCGTATTGACTAAGGTCAATACGGCGTATCGGGGGTTTCTTAGAGTAGGGACCATGTTCGATATCTTCCAGAATATTTTATTACTATATCTTGAATACGGCGTATAGGATGTCAGAACAGTAATCTTCAAATGTCTTTGTTTAAGCTTCAGAATGCGTGCCTTTTTGCTAATCTTCACCAAGTACTCCCTAATTACTGCAATTCTCAAATACAAACGATTAAGTAACAATTCTTTGCAATAATTATACAAAATGGGTTATTTACATGGGATAAATGATACTATAAAAGTAACGTTATTTGATGTCATCACTTACACTTTTTCCGATATAAAGCTAAATACTGAGTTCTACTTCGAGATAGAACCAATCTAACACACTACGTATTTTAAGGCCTAAAAAACTAACCTATCATACAAATATGATATACACAACATAAGAGATTGAAGATAGATAAATATCACAAAACTAAAGAATAACACTTGAATCTTGATGTCTTCGTTAATTTTCTTCACTAAAGAGTGGAATGATTCGATCACTTGTAATGGATTATGAAACAAGTATAATGATAAAAGAATATATAAAAATGAAAAAGCTAGAAAGAAAAATATTGGAAAAGGGTTATCTAAAATGAAGACATGAGGCTAATATTTATAGCCAACATTTAAAATTCAAAATGTATATGTGAGAAATCACATATCCTTATTATATCCAAAATGTCCCTTAAATGATCACAAGGTGTAAAAATATGCTTGTATTTGTGTATTTTGTTGTTTGTGAATGTGTAGGTACGGATAGTGAAAAAATCACAAGAAAACGGTGAAAACCGGACAAACACGGACATAGTAACGGATAGAGTGCACAAGAGCCGGAAGTTTCTAGCAAAGGTCATCAAAAGTCAACCCTTGGTCAACCCACAAAAAGACAAAACCTTTAAAATCCCAAAAGAGCCCTTAATGTTAAAACAATTTCTCCATAAGTCCCTAAACCCTAACACCGTTATCTCCTTTTTATAAAAGGGATAACAGTCATTATCTCTTATAATTATAAAACCATTTAACCAAACTGGCCCAATACCTTTTATAGACCCGTGCCCAAGTCAACAACCCAAACCCCTAGGTCAAACAAAGTTATAAAAAGGAAAGAAAAGGTGCGGGAAAACCCGTTTTTACTGTTCATCGTCGTTCTTGTTTTACCCTACTTCAAAAACAAAGGGTAAATCCCAATTGACTACGTAGAACAAAGATTCGAGTAATAAGCCACAGCTCAGCAAAGAAACGTCACCTCAAGAGCTTCTATTCGTCCATTTACACAAATGGAATGACTCGGTGGATTCAAACAAACACACCAAATGATGGGAAATTTACACTAAATCATTTGTAAAAGAAGCACAAAGCCTCTAACACACGGAATGCCACGCTGGCAATTCATGTGCTCACACTTTGATCCAACGAATGAGAAAGAGCATCAAATGATTGCAAGAATTGAAGGGCCAAGATTTAGAGATCAAGGAAGAGCATGTTTAGACCTAGAAACTCCCTCATCTCCTATAAATAGAGCTCATCTCCTCACACATCATATCTCTTCTTTTTTTTCCAGCTTTTAGTAGTAGCTTAATATAGTTTTTTAGCTTATGTAATTTTCAATTAAATGTAATTTTAATTCTGTCTTTGTAATCTCTATTTCAAGTATTGTAATCAGCTATTAAATCAATGAAATCTTAGTTTACTTTATAAAATCTGTTTTTGCTTATTATGTTCTTAAAATTCCAAAAGCTCTTTTCTACTATTTCATAAGCTCAAATCTACTCATAAGCTAGTTACTAACTCAGTTAAGCTCATAAAAGCTTAACTGAGCTTTATTCAAAACAAATTCACCCCCTAAATTTACCTAAGCTTTGGATAAGGATGATAAGCCAATTCGGGAAGGGCTTATTGGACCCCACCAGCTTGTTCTAAACAAGCTGGAGCTTGTTGATTTAAGCTCATAAGAGCAGACACCTCTGTTTAGCTGAGGTGTGAGGTACACTTCTCTCTAAATTTTCAGTTCTACCTTATTTTGCATATCTTAGCTTATTCCTTCATATTAGCTTAAAAGTTGCTTATTACTTGCTTATTTCTGTTTAAATTTGCTTAGTAGTGCTTATGAATGTGTTAAAAATGTTAGGAACAAGGTTCTAAAGTCTGCAAGTTTGTTTTGAGTTTTTGCCAAAACTGTCAAAAAAGTGCTAAGTTTTGAAAATTTGAGAAAATGCTTTTTCAAATGCTTATAGTTACTTATCGTGAATTTCAAAATGCTTTTGGATTATTGATTATTGTTCTTTGAGGTCCAAATTTAATCTGTTTGAAGGTCTTAGATCCATAAGGATCTGTTTGTTTGCTTATTTTTTAACTCAAAAGTGGTGTTTTGTTAAAATTGAAAAAAGATTTCTAAGTGTTAAAAAATGAACAAACAGCTTTTTCATTAAGCTTTTTAAGAGCTAAATTATGTTTCAAACTCCTTTTTTATTAATGATTATTATACCTTATTGTTAGAGCTTTTCAGTGGTATAACTCTTTAAGCCATAAGGTTCCATCTTTGAGTTTATTTTAAGCTCAAAAGTGCCCCTATTACTTTTTGCTTGCTGTTTTATCCGCATTTTTCATTTAGGTTTGAGTATAGCTATTAGGTTAGTTTAAGTCAATTTAGCTTATTTCTTTAGACTAAAGCTTATTTGAGGCTTATTTCTATTTAGCTTAAAAATCTAAGTGTTTTAGCTTTTTAAGTATTCTGCCTTCTTTAGGTTAATTTAGTTGCTTATTTTTGATCATTTATGCTTATTAGGGGTAGTTAGGTATCTGTTATAGCTTATTTGTCATTTTCATTAGCTTATTTCATCATAAAAAGCTTAACGGATAGACCATTTTAGTCTTTTAGTATATAAGCAAACTGTCCCCTTTAGTTGTTTATTTCGTGCTTATTTGTGATTTATAAAAAAGGTGTTTTTGTAAAAAGTGCTTATTATTAAGTGATCTAAAAAGTTATAAAAAAATGGCAAAAACAAAAACACTGGGATAGTGGGAAGCCCCAGGTGAGCAAGGCTCGAACCCGGACGCTCTACCATCCACAACAAGCGTTTGTAACCCAACACACTCAACCATTGTGCTACAATAGCTTATCCGTTAGAATGTTCATTTAGTTAATACTATACACCTTTTTGAGCTCTTTTGTATAATAAGCTGTTTTGGCTTATTTCACAGCTAAAATCAAAAAGCTGTTTTCACGCTTTATTTTTTCTTAGATTTCTACACTATCAAGGCTACTATTTCAAGATTTTTTCAGAATTTTTATAAAACGTTTAGTATTTTTTATATTTAATTTTCTTTAAAATCGTTTTTAATTCATAAAAAATTATAAAAAAGTCAAAAAAATATAATTCTTTTTTAGAAAATTTTCTTTTAACATTTAGAACCTAGGAAAAATAGATTTTATTTCGTAGGGTTTAAATGGCAAAATTTTGATTTTTAAAGAACGGGATTGAATCCCGTTCACGTTTTTAGAGTTTTTAAGCCCTAAACATCTTCGTTTTTAGTCTAGTTTTCTTTGTTTTAGATTTTTAGTCAATTAAGTCTTATAAAAACCAAAAAGATCATTTTAGGCTTAATTTTGATAATTTAGGTTTTTTTAGGTCCCGTTTATGATTCTCGTTTTGCATTTTTAGTTAAAATTTGTCTTCTCTTAAGTATTTTTAAATTTTTGCCTTAATTTTCTCGTAGTTTTAGAAAACCAATATCAATCTTGTCCCATTCAAGCTTCGATTCTCAAAATGACTATCGACTTTCAATTGCATTCCTCGTTGGGGATAACGACCCGGGAATCATACTCCCGGATTACTATAATTGTAATTTTTTGATTTCTACCCTCTTATTTTTATATATTATATATTATAAGTATATCTTATATTTATATTTATATATTATATATTATTAAAGGTATAATCAGAATCGATCAGTTTTTGGCGCCGCTGCCGGGGAGGATTGTCTACGATTGTTGAAGCCGTTTGAAAATTTGTGTTTGAAGATCCTTCCGAGTGAAGTTATTTTGTTTATTTTCATAAAAAAATACTAAAAGATTTTTCTTTTCTTTTATTAGTATATAATATAAAAAATCAAAAAAATCAAAAATCAAAAATTTAAAAACATTGTCCATAAAAAAAGAAATAAAATAAAAAATATAACCAAGTTGGTAAAAGAACACCAACAAATAATACTTTCAATTGAAGTATTATTCATCAATACGTTCCCGAACCAAAGAATCAAAAACTTACATTTTATGTCTCTCGCGACGTACGAATCACCTTTTAAAGTTAAACAAACTCTTTTGTGCGTTTTTCTTTTGAAGAGTTACCGAGAAGCGAGTTGATTATTAGGTTTAAGTGTCTTATCTCATTGTCCGTATTTAAAATTTATTGTGAATACATTGTTGAAAAACCAAAAAAAAAATTAGTATAAATTTTCTTTTTACATTTTAGTGCATGCGCACTCGTTCTCAATCTCGTAATTCTAACCGTCAACAACAACAAGTCAATTCAACTTTTGTTGAACCATTTAATCTTGTTGAACCAATTGAAAATCAAGCTCCTCCCGTAGTTACGATGGATGTTACTCGTACTATGGCTCAATTGCTCGAAGCACCCATCGTGGGGTTACGAGGATGCCATCGTTGTGCCCGAGATCACCGCGGACGACTTTGAGCTTAAGCACGGTTTGCTTACCCTCGTTCAAAACAAACAATTCTTCGGATATGACAAAGAAGACCCTCATGCTCACATCCGTTATTTCAACAAGATCACTTCTACTTTGAAGTTCCCGAACGTCCCGAGTACGTTGGTAAAGCTTATGCTTTTCCCATTTTCCCTTGAGGGTACAACTCGGATTTGGCTTGAAAAAGAACCTTCTCGATCGATTCTAACATGGGATGATCTTGTTTCGAAATTCATCAACAAATTCTTCCCTCCTTCCAAAACAACAAACCTTCGAAAAGAAAAATCACGAGATTTCAACAGCAATTTGATGAAACTTTTTATGAGGCATGGGACCGATTCAATGATCTTCTTTGGGTATGTCCACATCATGGATTTTCAGAGTTACATCAACTCGATACTTTCTACAATGCCTTAAACTCAAATGATCAAGATTCGTTGAATTCCGCCGCGGGTGGTAATTTTTTGGATAAAATGCCCCGTGATTGCCTAAGAATCATCGTTATAAGGTTTTAAGGGTTTATAGAAGATAACGACCGTTATCTCTTTTATAAAAAGGAGATAACGGTGTTAGGGTTTTAGGGACTTATGGTGAAATTTGGTTTAACATTTAGGGCATTTTGAGGATTTTGTCTTTTATGGTTGACCAAGGGTTGACTTTTGATGACCTTTTGCTAGAAACTTCCGGCTCTTGTGCACTCTATCCGTTCCCGTGTCCGTGTTTGTCCGGTTTTGACCGTTTTCTTGTGATTTTTGCACTATCCTACACACATTCACAAACAACAAAATATACAAATACAAGCATAATTTTTAGCACATTTTGATCATTTAGGGCCATTTTGTTATATAAACGGAATGTGTTTTTTCCACATATCAAAATTCCCCAAACTAAACGATTGCGTGTCCTCACGCAATATTATATGCTCTATAACCAAATACCTCAAAACCTCCCCAAACTAAATCTTTGAAAAGTAGCAAAGACTTTTGTGGAGAGAGTTAAGAAATCACAAGTTATAAAACACCCCTTTTTCCTATTTTTTCTAAAAATTTTCATTTTTTTTAATAAACTAGAATATTTCGACTTTCGTTATTTCCATAACTGTTAGGGATCATAGAACAAGATGCATTTCTATCCGATGAAGCCACAAAAAGATAAATTCATCGTCCCCCCGACTTTTCACTTATCCAACTAAGGCTTAAAACGATATCCACAGCTAAATATCAGTGAAGATGCTAACACTACTCATATTGGTAACTTGTGAACTTTTTACTCCCTACATTTATTATATCTTTACGTGAATTGCTATTTTGAATTTCAACCTGTGATCAATGTATTGCACAATAACTATGTCTTCACTTCCACCCAAGAAGAATGATTTGAAGGCGAGATCATCCCATAGTAATCAACATTCGTCTCGGCACTCAAACTTGCGCTTAAGTGTCCAGCTTTTGACACCCCACAAAGACTAGTATCGGACTCACGGAACTTAGGTTTCAAACTCTCTATAGCTTAGAAAAAAGAATAGTCAAAGTTTCTAAAGCATATTTGAATTTTACAAAAAAAAATCAACTTATTAATTTAAACTTAATATTAAACATAAAATTTTTATGCAATTGTGTCACCCCTCGACCTTTTAGAGAAGCTGCAACATCGTTGTGAGGCCGGCGAATAGCACAAACTTTTATCGTCCGGATTTTATTCTTACTATGGGCTACTTATTATTATTTAAGTATTATTATATTTCATAATCTCATTCCTCATCATTTCTTTTTTACTTTATATAAAGAAGACTCTTTTTGAAAAATTCAAGTATAAGGATTGAACTAAGACTAAAATTTTTGCTATTTATTACATAAAAAATTGTTGATTTAAGTTTAATCTCCAAAACCAGCACATATATTAGTTCGGTTAGGAACTTATGGGAGAAAAAGTAACAAATTACATACATGAGCTCTTAAGATTTCCAACTAATCCTTGTTTAGCATCCTACTTATAATTAACTCTATCATTTTTCGTTCTTCGCGAATTTTCGCGAACGCTTAGCCTAAAAGTTAAGGAACAAGCTAGAGCTCAACACGCTCGATCGGGTCAAAATTTACTCTTATTCTACCTAGCAGGAAAGTCAAAATTGTGCCAAAAACACTTATTTTATTTTTGAAAATTTTAAATATTTTCATATTTTTGAAAATTTTTTGTGGGAAAACGGGGTACGTGAGAACAACGGGTAAAAGTAGGCAAGATCATATCGAAGATATACTACCCCATACTAAAATCAAACATTGTCCTCAATGTTTCCTAGCCTAAGACTTAAAAACCCCATACTAGAACTCAAAAAGTCTAATGCATAACCTAAACATGAAGAAAGTATCACAAAAATCTTTAGCCGTTTATCAAGTGTGCTAAAAGATAAATGTTAGTCGATAATAATCTTTAGGATATCGGATTTCCCCAAACTAATGGCAAGCAAAAGCTAGGAAGCTCCGGGACAAAACACCGAACACGAGAGTCTTTAGAAAATTTGGGTAAATCCTGCAAACAATCACAAGTACAAACACAACAGGAATCGGAAGAGTACAAGCCTCCTTACAACACATTAGTAATAGAAAATGGATAAGCATGGGGTGCCTCCCACGAAGCGCTTTGTTTTTGGTAACCGAGTCACATAGCTTGACTCGATCCCTGAATTCATTCGTCCTTAGGGAAAGTCTGGAGATCCGGGACAACCGTGGGTGGTGTGTCCCCTCCGAAGTAGTGCTTAAGTCGGTGGCAATTCACTTTGAAGTTTGATCCGTCATATATATCATTTTGCATGTGCCATATGGAAAAACATCAGTTATAGTGAAAGGGCCGGACCATCGGGTTTTAAGCTTTCCCGAGAATATCTTTAGACGAGAGTTGAAGAGCAAGACTTGATCACCAACATTGAAAATGCGGTTTTTGATCTTTGAGTCGTGAAGCTTCTTCGTGCATTCCTTATAAATCAAAGAATTCTCGTAAGCTTGATCACGAAGCTCATTAAGTTCATTAAGTTGTAGCTTCCAGTAATCGCCCGCAATTTCAAGATCGAAATTAACATGTTTTAATGCCCAATATGCTCTATGCTCTAATTCAATAGGTAGATGACACGACTTTCCATACACAAGCTTGTAAGGGGTGCAACCAATTGGTGTCTTATAAGCTGTACGAAATGCCCATAGAGTGTCATCAAGCCTATCGGACCATGAGGCACGGTTTTCTCCAACCATACTTTCTAAAATACGTTTTAACTCACGATTCGACACCTCGACTTGACCACTCGTTTGAGGGTGGTAAGCGGTAAGGCAATAAAAAAAAAAAAAAAAAAAAAAAGATAAAAAAAAAAAAAAAAAAAAAAATAAAAAACAAAAGAAAAAAAAAATAAAAAAAAAAAAAAATATAAAACAAGACGATGAGTGACCCCATACTTAAACATTACTTTAGAAAATTTTTCATTACAGAAATGGGTCCCACGATCGCTTATAATAGCTCTCGTTGTACTGAATCGGGCAAAAAGAGATTTCAAAAACTTAACTACAACTCTAGCATCGTTGGTGGGGAGCGCTTTGGCTTCAACCCATTTGGATAGGTAATCGACGGCTACGAGTATGTATTTATTTCCTCTAGATGACGGAAATGGTCCCATGAAGTCTATGCCACAGACATCAAAGATTTCACACACTTGGATAGAATTTTGTGGCATCTCATCACGTTGTGAAATTTTTCCCTGACGCTGGCATGAGTCACAGTTTTTGACTAACTCATGGGCATCTTTGTAGATTGTGGGCCAATAAAATCCTGAGTCAAAAACCTTTTTGGCGGTGTAGTTGGCTCCGTAATGTCCCCCGATGGGTCCACTATGGCAAGCTGTGAGGATGTCGACAGCTTCTTGGCCCGAAATACATCGCCGGATATCTGATCCGCACAGGTTTTTGAAAGAAAAGGTCGTCCCAAAAATAGTGTTTGACATCTTTGAAAAATTTGTTTTTCTGCTGAGTTGACATTCCTTTGACAATGAAATTCCCCGCGTGGTAATTTGCATAATCGGCAAACCACGGGGTACTTGGGTCACCACGAGAAGTCACCATATTAAGTGTTTCGAGAGGAAAAGTTTTGTTTATTTCCTTTGGATCGAGAACATTTTCATACGGGTTTTCTAATCGGAAAGAAGATACGGGCCGCGGTAGTGTCTCGGCTCCTTTGATCAATTACTTTAAAATCGAATTCTTGAAGAAGGAGAACCCATCGTAGCAATCTTGCCTTGGCATCTTTTTTAGCAAATAGGTACTTAAGGGCGGAATGATCCGTATACACTATGCTTTTATTCATGATGAGGTATGACCAGAATTTTTCGAATGCGTACACTACAGCTAACATTTCCTTTTCCGTTGTGGTGTAGTTTGATTCTGCCTCGGTCATTGTTTTGCTTGCATAATGTATAGGCCTAAAGTGTTTCTCATTCTTGCGCACAGGGGGGGTGGAAAAAGAAAAGGGGGGGGGGGGGATAAAAAAAGGTGGAAAATTAGGGGGGGTAATTTAAATAATGATTTGAAGGATGAGATATGTTAGATTTAGGAAATGGTGATTGAATTTTGGTTTGAGGAGGTTGGGAGGAGGGTGGAGTTTGAGTTATGAATAGTTTTTGTTTGTGGGGGGGGAGATTTGTGATGGATTTTATGGGGGTTGAAATGGTTTTTAGTAAGTTTTAATGATGGAAGTGTTTTAGAAGTTGTACGTGTTGTTGGGGTGGTAGGTATTGTAGTAGTTTTAGTGGTAAATAGGATGGATTGAGGGATGAGTGGAGTTGTTATTGAAGTAGGGTATAATTTTTTGAGGTGGAAATTTGGTTAATTTTGTGGAGGATATATGTGTTAATAAGAGTTTATATTTGGATAGAAATTAAGAATGTATTTAAATTTATATTATAATAAATATTATTAATAGTATTTGAAAGAAGTTAATTAATATGAGACATAATACACATCTATTGTCCTGGTCATTGCAATAAGCCGAAAGGATGTGACTAAGCAATGTTTCCGTAGGGATGTGAATGTGGGCTTCTCATGATCTTTCGGATCGATTGGATATTTAAAAGTAACCGAGAATCCATCGAGGAAACATAATATTCTTTTCTCGATCTCTCAGCATTTTGATCCATAAACGGCAAAGGGAAGTGGTCTTTCTGTTTGGCTTCGTTCAGCTTACGATAATCAATACAAACTCTCCATCCTGTTACAAGTCTAGTTGGTACTAATTCATTTTCATCATTGGTTACTACGGTCATCCCTCCTTTCTTTGGCACACAGTGCACTAGGCTTACCCAAGGACTATCCAAGATTGGGTAGATCAATCCAGCGTTAAGAAGTTTTTCAACCTCTTTCTTATTGACATCGTGGATCTTTGGATTAACCCTTCTCTGATGTTGGACCGCTGGTTCGTAGTCCTCTTCCATTAGAATTTTATGAGAACAAAATTTTGGGTTAATATCCTTTATGTCGGAGAGTTTCTAAGCAATGGCTTGCTTTCGGGACTTTTGAACCTTTATGAGAGCGGTCTTTTCATCGACACTCAAATCTTTGGCAATAAGACTGCACCTTGTTGTTGTCAACTTACAAATGCATCGAGATGAGGCGGTAAGTCCTTAATTCGACCTCGGAGGTTCATCAAATGAAAGATTTGACAGTTTAAGCCCCCCCCCCCCCCCCCCCTTTTTTTTTTTTTTTTTTTTATTATTTTTTTTTCCCCCCCCCAACAAATTTTATTTCCTTTCTAATTCTCCGCAAATAATTTCCTTGTTCGGAGTGGTCAAGGATCACCGTTAAGGAGTGGTCTTCGAGAATAAGAAATTTCCCCCCTCTGGTCATAAAGATTCCTCAACATCCGTGAAGTTGGATCGTCGCTAGAGCAAGAAAAGCATCAACCCTTCTTTTCTTCGAAAGTAGAAAATCACTATCCCCGAAGGGAGTGAGAGTCGGAGAAGAATTTGAAACATCGTTCCATATCCCGGAGAAGGAATGCCACTCGCGACACATTGGAAATTCCTAGAACTTCCTGATATACCCTTCACAAGCATAATCAACAAGTCGATTCGGTTCGCCGTCATATCATTATAATTAACCTAGTATCTTGAAGTTTGATCAAGATTGTACGTAATGGCCTCATTGTCTACTCGAAGGGTTAATTCACCTTCGTACACGTCTATCAAAGCACGACAGGTCTTAAGAAAACACCTCCCGAGAATTAGAGGTACTCGAGGGTCTGGTTTTAAAATCTACCGACCACGAAGTCGGCTTTAAACTGGAATACACCAATTTTAATGTTGACATCTTTAGCAATACCGATTGGTCGGGAGATCGAACGGTCCGCTAGTTCTAGTGTCATGCACGTTGGAGTCAGGTTTGGAAGGTTGAGCTTTTTCCACACGGAAAATGGCATGAGATTTATGCTCGCGCCAAAGATCGCCAAGGCTAACACTCACAATCCCATTCCAGGAAATTCACATGGAATAAGGAATCTGCCAGGGTCACCAAGTTTTTTGGGTATCTTATTAAGTATGACCGCCGAGCAATGTTCGTTCAAAGGGGTTCTAGCCATCTCACTGAAAAGTTTTATTTATTTTCCTATAAGGCTTTTAAAGAGTTGAAGCAAATTTTTGGCATAAGAGTCAAAGCATCAACGAAGTAATTCGAAACTCCTAACTTAAAGATTTTGTAGATATCCAATTGTTATGTTAGCATTTTCACGGCGCTTTTCATCATTTTGCCTTGAAGGATAAGGAATCGATGGTTTTGGGTAGGCATCGGGCGCACTAACGGGAGCGTCAACTAGCTCGGAAACTGGATTTTGGTTTTTAACTGGAACAACTGGAGTTAGACGTCTCAATACTCCGTTATTAGTAGAAGAAACCCGTGGTCCTTAGGTCACTCGGTTCTACGTTCTACTACTTTAGGAGAAGAAGTAGTAGGAATCGTAGGTCCTTGATAAGCAACCCCGCTTCGGGTATTTTGTTTTTTTATTTTATAAAAATTTATATTTTATTTTTTTATTAACCCTTCAAGTCTTCCTTCTGGTGGTAGTAATCGTGAACTTGGAAGAGCACCTGAACTCGAAGTTGAATGCTATTGGAATTTACAAACTTAAGAAAGCATTTCCGTTAAATTTGTCATCTGGTTTGTAAACCTTGGCCTTGATTATGCAAATCCTCCAATGACCTGAATCATTAGCCTTGACCATAATTTCTCAAATCGGATCTTTGAAACATTTGCATTTGCGGACTGGAGCTTGAAAAAGGTGAGCTTGGTAAAGCCTTTGTTTACTAGTCGGAGGTTGATAAACATAGTCCTTGTATCAAGCTATATCCACGGTTTTGATTGAAATTGGTTCTCGAGTTTGGTTGAAATTATTTCCTTGATTCTGATTGAAACGGTTTTGATTGTTTTGAATCAGAGGAAAACCAGGAGGTCGGATTTGATTTGCAACCATCGGAGGTCTAGAATAAGTATTTCCTTGATTGAAATTAGCTGCAACATCTTATGAAACATTAAAAACAAACCCCTCTGAAATGTTGTGCTCGATAACATTTGCCATCGGTGGCGGGACAATTTCTATAAGAATAGCACCTCACAGTTACACAACTGCGCTCAGACCGTATTTTACGGGCACGGGATCTTAGGCTTTTTACTATATGTCGATAAGCTTAGTCTTCATCAAATTCCCCTAATATAGAAATTTCGGTTTGTAAGAAGCAGCAACATCGTGAAAATTCTGGGGGTAGATGAATCAAACCTCACTTTGGCAACGATCTGCCTTGTTTCGTTGAATTACGAACCCTTGGATTTACTCTCGATAATTTTCAAGAATTCACGAGGCATATATCCAAAAAGTTTCCACCCGCAGCGGAATTCAACGAATCTTGATCATTAGCATTTAAGGCATTGTAAAACGTATCTAGTTGGTGTAATTATGAAAATCCGTGATGTGGGCATGCTCGAAGAAGATCATTAAATGAATCCCAAGCCTCGTAAAACGATTCGTAAAATCTTTGTTGAAATCTCGTAATTTCGTTTTGAAGATTTGTCATTTTCGAAGGAGGAAAGAATTGATTAATGAATTTAAAACAAGTCATCCATGTCATAATAGATCGAGGAGGTTCTTCTCAAGCCAATCCGGGCTGAACCTTCGAGAGAAAATAGGAAAAATGCAAAAGCGCAATTGACGTGCTCGGACGTCCCGGAATCTCTTCGTTAGGTGATTCTTGTCGAAATAGGATGTAGCATGAGGATCCTCTTTATCATGTCAGAAAACTACTTGTTTTGAACCAAGATTGATCAAAACTATGCTTTAACTCAAAATTAGCTTTGATTTCGGGAATTATGATTGCATCCTCGTACCCCTCGGTGGGTGCTTGGAGCAATTCTGCCATAGTCCGGTTATCGGCCATCGGAACTAGGGGAGGATTATCAAAAGGTTCTTCTAAATTAAATGGTTCTACAACAGCCGGTGGGGCTTGTTGTTGACGGTTACGGTTGCGGGTTTGCGAACGAGTGCGCATGCAAAAAAAAAGAAAAAGAAAATTTAAACTAAAATTATTTTTTTTTCTGTTTTTTTAACAATCTATTTCAACGGATAACGAGATAGACAACTTGAACCAAATAATCAAACTTACTTCACGGTAGCCCTTAAAAATTTTACTTTTTAAGGTGAGCCGTATTTCGTAAGTGACACAAATGGTAAGTTTTTAAATCTTTAATTTGAGTTGGGAACTTATTATGGATAATACCTCAATTTAAGGTATTATTTATTGGTGTTCTTTTACCAACTTTGTTTATTTTATTTTTTATTATGGACAATTTTTTTATTTTTTATTTTTTTATATGATAATTATATTAATAAAAGAAAAGAAAAATATATTTTTTTACTTTTTATATTTTATGATTTTTTTGTATTTTTGATTTTTTAACAAAAACAAAACTTTCGAAAACGAAAGGGTCTTCAAATCACGATCAACAAACGCAAACGAAGGAATCTTAATCAAAAATCCCCGGCAACGGCGCCAAAAATTGATTGAAGCAATCTTATACACGTATAAGATAAAATATAATATGAAAGAAAATTACCAAACTACCCTTGAGGACAAAGGTAGAAAGGAAAATCTTCACAAATATATATAATATAAATACGTAAATTACCGGGACGTGATTCCCCGGGTCGTTATCCATACGATTTATGAAATTGAAACCACGTTTGTTATTCGGACAATGATTTGAATTGGTAACCAAGATTGATTTGATTATATACTGATATCATGGTCTTTGGCTTTGATTTGTCTTGACTACTGAGATCTCTAAATCTTTATCCTTGAATCTATATGCCGCCTTGCGATCTTGTGTCTTGACCAACATGCTCATACTTTGCATCATCTTGAAAGCTTGTTAACAATCTCCCTTGACAGTCTTTGTCTTGATAACCTTGATATCTTAAAGGAAGATTGATCGCGGGTTTTTACACTATATATATATTATATAATAAAATATAAAATATATAATCTAAAAACAACAAGATCAATGATACCGAGAAGTAGTATAGAATGTTCCCGGGTCGTTTATCCCCAACGAGGCTGGACTGGAGAATCGATACAATCGAAGGTTTGAGTTTGAAGGAGAGAATTGGATTGGAAGTGTGGAAAAGTCAAATTAAACAACAACAAACAAAAACGTTTAAGAAAAACCTAGAAATTACGAAATTAAACTAGAAAACGGGAGCCCGAATCCCGAACAAAGGGGGAAAAACCTAAAATCTTTAAAAATAACCCTACGAAGAAATTTTCACTTCTAAACTACTCTATGGGACAAATAACGAAGAATGAAAAAGACTAGACCGAAAACGGAGTTCGTTTGACCCAAAAACGAGTCAAAACAAAATCCCGCACCCGGACCGTTCTTTAAAAAAGGAAAAGTTGTAAAAATGACCCTACGAAAATTTTTGTATTTTTCCTACAAACTAGATGACAAAAGAAAATTTTCTAAAAAAGCAAAATATTTTTTTGATAATTTTTGTATTTTTTATGAATTTTTTAAACTTTTAACGAAATTAAATCATAAAAAATATTAAACTATTTCGAAAAATTCTGAAAAATTTACTAAAAATACTTTACTTTATAAAGATCCTACGAAAAATGAGAAACAAAAATAAGCTCAATGAATAAGCCCCGAATAAGCTGATCACAGCTTATAAGCTATTAAGCCAAAACACCCTTATATATCTAAGCCCTTGAGTCTTTAACGAAAAAGACCCAAGGGCGCAGTGGTAAGAGTGGGTGTTATAAAGGGGAATGTATCGATTGGTCACGGGTTCGAGTCTTGCTCACCCGGACCAATTGTCTTTCCCCTTTTTTTTTCGAAAACTCAAAGAAGCAAAGTTGTTAAGCTCGTGGGGCTTAACAACTTTGTCTTCTACAACTTTTTACGAAAAGCACTTAATAAGCTTAAAAATAAGCTTAAAACTCGACAGAGTGCTAAAAAGGCTTTAAAAGCTAGAAAAAAGCTAAGTCTTGGGGCACTTTGGGACAAATAAGCTAGGACTTGGAAAAATAAGCAAAAGGGAGTCTAAACTAACCTAGATAAGCTAAAGAACTAAAAGCTTAAAGCTAAATAAGCTGCAACAGCTTATGATGACAGGAAAGCTTAAACAAAGCTTAAATCAAAAATTTACACTAAGTAATTGGGCTTATGAGGACGAAATAAGCTAATTTCTTGACAAAAAGCTAAAAGGGATCCTAAGCTAATCTAAAAAGCACTAAGAAGGGTATAAGTTAAATTAAAATAAGCTGTTAAAAGGGGTTAAGTGGTTGTGGTAAAACAAATTCAATATACTTATATAGTATTAATCTCGTAAGAAATTCTTTCCAAAATACTTCTCAACCAAGAGAAATATAGAGGTAAAAATCTCACAAAAGAAAACCTTAAAATAAGCCAAGGACTTGGGCTCTAGAACACAACAAGACAAAGAAAAAGGGGCTTAAAATCTCCCCTTTGCACCAGGGGAGATTTAAGCTTAACTTTAGTGGCTTATTTGACAGCTAATAATAAGCTGTCAAATAAGCTCAAATTGCAAAGTAAACTGAAAACAGCTAAAATACTCTAGCTTATGGACTTGTGCAACAAATTTTAGCTTTTAAAAACCCTAAAAACCTGCTGATTTTGCTAAATGAAAAAGGGCTTAAGTCATTTGGTGACTAAAAACTTTGGTGGTTATTGGACTTACAAAGTCAAAAGACAAAGGGAAGTTTTGACAGCTTCTTTTGTACACACACAAATCACACTTTTTGACACTCAACACTCAAAACCACAAGTGCTTAACTAAATAAGCACTTGTGGTGTATTTCAAAAGTCACAGTTTAAAAGATGGGTTTAAAAAGCTTTAAAAAACAATTTTTAACTTTGAAAACTTTTGAAAAAGCTTTAAATAGGCTTAAAACTTAAGCTTAAAACTTACTAGTTACCTCAACCCAAACTTAAAGCCATTTTTACCCGTTTTTAAGGTTATCCCAAACACTCCCTTAATCTTTGAAAAAGGGTTTAAAAACTTATAAAAATTAACTTAAACTGAAATTCTTGAGTTACTAATACTACTTAAGCTAATTAAGACAGTAAAGAGATAAAAAGCAAAGAAATTAAGCACTTTAAATGATACTTAAGCTTAGGACAGTATTAACTAGACAATGGATTTTAGAGAGGTCAGATAGATAAGACTTTGTTCATTAAAAGAGTCAAAAGTGATATTCTACTAGTTCAAGTCTATGTTGATGATATCATTTTTGGATCAACTAAAAAGGAGTTATGCATTGAGTTTGAGAAATTGATGCACAAGAAGTTCCAGATGAGTTCTATAGGTGAGCTTACTTTCTTCTTAGGACTATAAGTGACACAGAAATATGATGAGATTTTCATCAGTCAAAATAAGTATATGGATGAAATTTTGAAAAAGTTTGGTTTTTCAACTGTATAGACAACAAGTACACCTATGGAGACTTCAAAGCCTTTGATGAAGGATGAAAATGCTGAAGATGTTGATGTTCACTTATATAGATCAATGATTGGCTCATTGATGTATTTAACATCTTCAAGGCCTGATATAATGTTTGCTGTATATGCTTATGCAAGATTCCAAGCCACACCTAAAGTTTCACATCTTTATGCTGTAAAAATAATCTTTAGATACTTGAAAGGTCAACCTAAATTGGGTCTTTGGTATCCTAAGGATTCACTATTTGATTTGGAAGCTTATACTGACAGTGACTATGCTGGTTCAAGTTTAGACAGGAAATCTACAACAGGATGTTGTCAATACCTTGGAAGCAGATTGATTTCATGACAATACAAGAAGCAAACTATGTTAGCCTCAAAATATTAAGTCGAACATGAAGTTCGTTCATTATGTATTTAAGTCTCAGTCAATCAATTAGTTAACGTTGTAATAGGAAAGTATCGGGAATCGGGCTCGATAGTTAATCTAATATTGTATATGTTTTGAGTTTAATCCCAAGCAAAACCCGAGCCCGGGTCCTAGTTAAATATCCCGAACGTCACTTAATGTGTCGAGGTATATAAATAACTTTTCCACCTAGGAAAAGTTAGTTGATTTCATAATAAACATTTCACTTTTCTATTTTCTCTCCTATCTCACTCTCTCTCTTCTTTCTCTCTCTAGGAAATCATCTCACTCTCTTTCTATATTTCTTGATCTAGATCTGTGTATGATATGAAGTGTATGTGTTAAAGGGATCCTACAATTGGCATCAGAGCTTTAAGGGTTTTTTAAGCACATCGATTATCATATAACTTTTATAAATCTCTTTAAGTCTTTTAAAGTTTTCATTTTTATTTCCATTTTGTAGGCAGTCAAAGTTAAATAAGCAACATTTAACAATTAAGAAATACATGTAGGCATTCATAAATTTAAACAAATAAGCTATGAAGTAGTCTTTTTGATTTTTTTTCTCATATGTACAAATTACGAATATATAATATTTTGACAATTACGAATATAAAGAATAAATTCCACATTTTTCAAATGGTCAAATTACATTTATGAGGTTTTGGTTCAGTTTTATGATCTTCTTCCTTTTTTAAAAACAACTGTTCTTGTTTGTGAAAGGTGCAGGAAGAGCGCGTACTTGGTATAAGTACGGCGTACTATCTGTAATTGTAGAAAAAATCAGCGCACAATGGTTATGTGCGGCGCACTTTCTGAAGAAAATTGGTTCAGTTTGCCAGAAAACTGTATGGCAATTTTTGAAATTTTGGTTTGTAACACAATGATGACTTATTCAAGAATGATTTCAATCCTCGGCAGCGGCGCCAAAAACTTTGATGTGTTATAAAGCATTAAATTTAATTTTTAGTTATATTCAATTTTCCAAACTAACACATCGGGTAAAGTATAAACCCCCGTTTACTAGTATAGTAAAAGGGTAAACCAGGTCGTTCCACGAGATTAGTAATTCTTAAAAGGGTCGATTGTATTACGAAAAGGTTTATCTTATAGACTGTCACGATTTAAAGATTTCAAGGTATTTCAAGATTAAAAGTAATATTTATTTGGACTTAGAACAATGATCATGAACAATCAAACAATCAGCCAAACATGAATTATTAAGCTAAAGCAAGAAAAGATATATAAACATCATACAATTAACTATTTCATATATTAGAGAATCCTTTCGGCCTTTAATCTTCAATGTATAAAACGCATTAAGATTGATTCAAGTATGAATATAATAATGATAATTTCCCTTAATCAAGTTCGTTAGACATATGACCAAGTGTTAAATATATTCATCTCCGGGTTAATAAATATTTCACTAGTAAATTTTCACAAAACTAGTATCGAATTGCCATAGATAAACAATGCAAAATATAGACATATTGATGGGATCTTTCGACCTATCTCCAACAAGTATGAATAATCAAACATTTACAAGTTACTGGATATTTAAACATTGAATTCATTATCATCACATTCATAAGCACAATTTCACAAATTGTTCATAACATCGATCATGATAGCCCAAATATATATAAATCACTACTCCATATTCATAGCAACAAAACCATAATAATCATCATAGATTCAGAAAACATGATAACCAAAGGGAATAACGTGTTTATACTGATTCTACAAGCAAATGATATGATTTATTATAAGAACTTCTTCGAACCAAACACTAGTTACCTGAGATTTTTACTAGCAACACTACTCCTCCACCACCTTTGGCCTGAATTTCATAACTCCAATATGATTACAACCTGGAAACTATGAAGATTCAGAGAATACTTCAAGTTTCCCAAGAATAACTTCTAACTTTCTAGAAAACTTCCTTAAGAACTCTAATGATTATTGGGAGATGGTTGTAAGAAAATAGGATGATAAAACACTGAAATTTGTCTCTATTTATAGCACAAGATTAGGGTATCAGTTGGTGTTAAGGGTATTTGGAAGGTTGATCGTTTATTTCAATCATAATCATTTCCTTGTAACTGCAGGAAAAGTGCACCGCACAAATATAACTGTGCGCCGTACTTGGTGTGTAATAAATCCTTTATCCAGACATGAAGTACGTCGTACTTGTGTGAAAGTGCGCCACACTTTGGCACTTTTCATTAATTCTTGTTGGGATTAAAAGACTTCTTGATGATCTTGGAGTTACTGCTGCTAAGGTTTGTGCTGCTGCTAACTAAAACTTTGTGTTGTTTAGTAATCTTAATAAAAAAATATGCTAAGTAGTTAGTATTGCTAGTTACTACTGCTAGTGTAACTTAGTACTGCTTGTAACTTATTACTGCTAGTGTATATTAGTACTGCCTAGTTTACTAGTTTCTTCTAGTATATGTAGTACTGCTAGAGTAAAGTTAGTACATGCTGGTGAGATTGAAAGAAAATACTAAGTTTACTACTGCTTTACACAGTTAATGCCTAGTGTAATAAGTTATTTCAGCTTGTAAGAGTTGACAGGCACTCAGCTGGTACAAAGTTACAACGCTGAAAGATTACAACTGCTGAAATATAAAGATGGCTTGAAGATCCATGATTACTTATGAGATAAGGATTATTTTTTTATAGAATAATCTTGAGAATAATCTAAGTTTTATAAATTTATAATCGACTAGACTCTTGGTGTATAAAAGGAGGTTTTTTCCTAAGGCATAGATTAGTAAGTAACTAAGTCGTATAATTCATAGCCTTAAGGTTTTTGTAACCCTAATACTAGAGAGAATTCGTATTATTTTGTATAATAATATTAGAGCTTTTATTGTTTAAATTATATTATTTTGGTGTTACTGAAAAATTCCTTCTTATAATAAAGATTAGATCCATATAATTTTTAGTATATCAAACAAAGATTACTTAAACCTAAGGGTTGTGTTAGATTTATCTAGCATAACTAATCCTTATACAAGCTTCAAGGGAATTCCGATCATTAGAAGTTAATTGTGGATCAACAATAGGTATCAAAGCTTGATTGCTTAAGAAACATTGCTAAGAAAGACATGGATCACAGACACAGTACATATGATGGCTGCATCAAAGTGGCCTATGCTCAAACCAGGTGAGTATGAGCTTTGGATGAAGAGATGGAATAGTACATCCAAATGATAATTATTTCTTAAAGGGAAGTCATAGAGAATGGTAAATGTCACCTCCTAATCACAAAAGTTGTTAAGTGGTATGGAGACAACAATTGCTTCTACAACTGCTGAATAAAAGGCACAAAGGGAGGGTTAGAGTTGAAGGCAAGAAGCCCTTTAATTAGATGGGCATCCTAATAACATCAATAGAAGTTAACTCCATCAAAGAAGCCAAGTCATTACATGCAGGCTGTTGAGAAGAAGTTTGGAGGGAATGCTGCTACTAAAAAGACTTAAAGGAATCTTCTAAAGCAGCAGTATGAAAATTTTACTGTATCTAGCTCAAAAATGTTAGATCAAAACCTTTGATAGGTCTTCAAAATCTTTATTAGACATTAGAGATTCATGGTGATAAGTAACTCACAAGAAATGTGAATCAGAAGTTCTTTAAAAGTCCTATCACCAAAAGGAACACATATATCAATAATTGGAGAAACAAGCCTGAGATAATACATTAAGCTTGGATGATCTTTACAACAACCTGAAGATCTATGAACCAGAGGTTAAAGGAACATCAAGCTCAAGCACAAACACACAAAACATAGCCTTTGTGTCCTCAAACAGCACCAACAGTACAAATGGAGCAGTTAATACTGCTCATAGTGCTATAATTGTTAGCACTCAAGCTACTACTGTTAACTCAACAACAATTGAATATACTTGACGAGTGATTTGATATAATGAGTTTTCTTTGCAAGTCAACCAAATAGTCCACAACTTGACAATGAGGACTTGCAACAAATTCATCTTGATGATTTAGAAGAGATGGACTTGAGGTGGCAGATGGCTATGCTAACAATGAGGGAAAAGGAGATTCTTAAAAAGCACTAGAAGAAAGCTTACTGTTAATGGTAAATGAACCATTGGGATTTGATAATTCAAAGTGGAGTAGTTACAACTGCCACAAAAGGGGACACTTTGCAAGGGAGTGCAGGGCTCCAAGGAACCAAGAAAACAGGAATAGGGAGAACACAAGAAGGGTTGTGCCAGTAGATACAACTACTTCAAATGCTTTGGTGTCTTGTGTGATGGATACTGGTTATGATGGATGGACAAGCAAAAGAAGGTCTAACTAACTTTGCACTCAAGACTTACTCATCTACAAGTTCAAACTCTAGGGCATCTAATTGATTCAAACTGATTTCATCATCTATTTGGAAAAATGTTAAAAATTTTAAAGAACAAAAAAACAACAAATGAAAAGACTAAGGACATCTAAGTTAAATGTTATTGCTTATAAAATAGGTTTAGAGTCTGTAGAAGCAAGACTTCTAGTTTATAATAAAAATGAGTCTGTTTATGAGGAAGATATCAAGGTCTTAAAACGTGAGATTCATTTAAGATAAGTAGTCATTACTTATGAGATAAGGATTGTTATTTATAGAATAGATCTTTAAGAATAATCTAAGTTTTAGTAATATACTGTAAAAATCGAGACTAAGAATCCTTGGTGTATAAGAGTCTTATGGGCATAAGTTTGTTATGATCTTAGTTGTATAATTCATAGCATAAGGTTTTGTAACCTAATAATAGGAGAGTATCCTATATTTGTAATAATAATAATTGTACTGTTTTATTGTTAAAATTATATTATTATTGTGTGTACTGAAGAATTCTACTTATATTCAAGATTAGATTCCGTAAAATCTTTAGTATTTATCAACAAAGTTATCTTAAAACTAATTTGTGTTAGATTTAACTAGCATAAATAATCCTTATACAACTTAAGAATTCGATCAATATAAGTTAACTGGGATCAACCATTCTTCATTTTTTTCACTTCTAAATTAATCCCTTAATGACCTTTAGTGCTTTTATGGATTCATGACACTTTTGGTCCTTCTCGTCATTCTTGGTCCTGAAACAATTATTGTACCAACAAACAACCAAAACTTGCAATATTTCATGCGTTAACATATATATTTCATATATTTTCGAAGGATATTTTATGTATATTGGAGTCCGATTTCATTGATAATAACTTGACAATATACAATTGTTTTATTTAAATATAAATTACAATACACTATACGACCTATAATAAGTTAGGTTTGCACTTCGGATCATACGTGACATTTACTTCATTGATTTCTTATAATCCATACATTTCACTAAGGTAAGTTCAAAGCCTAATTTACACGTTTACATATATATTACAATTCTCGGGGTGAGCAACATGCATTGTTTTACAAATTGGACGCAAGTACCGCTTTTAAACAAATTAAACGAGTTTTGCCTACTTATGATAACCTACTATGCCATGATCATGAACTTGTTAAATATTGGTGTAAGCGCGAATGTTATAAATAGATCTATTTGGGAATTGACATCCCCGTTCGGGTGAGTAGCGCTCACTAGCTTCAATGTACCGAACTAACAGACGTATATCGGATTTGGATGTTGCGGGTTGAACATCTACACGGGCACATTATTAGCATTAAATTGCAAGTACATACATGTTGTAGCTTCAGTGTCATGATCATAACACAGGCATAATTACTTTTGTGATATTGTATGTGTTAAATTATTACACACTTAAAATCTTGTGGTCCTACCTTATACATACATAAACCTGTGAATTCACCAACGTAATGTTGATGTTTTAAAGCATGTTTTTCTCAGGTCAATAAGTGCACATGAGCATGGATACATTTGGAAGCATCATTTTGGAGTCTAAATGCACTAAAGATTTACTGCATTACATTTTGGGACATTTTGTTATGTATCAAAATCTTTATGTTTTTACATCGATGAACAATTAAAGCTTGAAGCTTTTGTAACAAACAATGATTTGAATCAACATATTTTTCAAAACGACTTATTTAGAGGTTGTTCTCTTGTACTTGTTGTCAATGAATACATGAAGTAACCGCTCACGAAGAAAACCCATATTTTTGCTGGGCGACCATTTTGGGTGTTACATACTTGCCTTCCATCTACTTCATTGCAGGTTGTGGAGCTCCCCTAATAGCCACCTTCCTTCATTGGTACATAAATTCCATCCTTAGCTTCAAAAAATTACAGACAATATCTCACAATGTGGCTAACCACTGCATACCCAAAACCATCTCACACCCACCCAATGGAATCAGCATCAAGTTAGCCTTGAATGTTTCTCCCTGTAACTTCCAAGTAAGGCCTTTTTATTCATGGTTACTAGTAAGAAAGTTTCCACCCACCACTGTCACTTGAGAGGGTATGTTTGTTTTACTAGACAACCAATTTGCTTAGCTGTGGAAATGTCATAAAAATGTAATGGTAACACCAAACAATCAAAATGTTAACTGGCAGGTTATTGATCTTTCCATTGACCCTCATTCTTTGAAAAGTATTAACTCCCAGAAATTGAATTAAGGGAAAATTGAGTATGTGTAGCCAGATCAACTCATTATATCAGTTATATGCTCCTCTATCTAATTTACACTTCATTTTCCACAACAACCAAACCACCCCTTCCATACAATGATGATAAGCCTTCAATTATACATATTTTAGGTGGCGTTATTGTATATATTTTCATCATTTCTCGTAAAACTTTAGATACTAATAGATATGGAATATGTGCAGGTTTACTTGAAGATAGTCCAAGCTCAAATATGCTCAAATGCAAGTGTTTATGCCTTATGGAAGTCAAGTTAGAAGAAAATAAAGATTAATCTCTAAGTTAGCAGGGAAGTACGTTGCACTTTCCCCTAAGTACGCCATACTTATCAACGAAATAAATGAAAGCATTTAATTCTACAAGTGCGCCGGTTTTTCCTGGATGTGAGCCGCACTTCGTCCCAGCATTAATGATTATTTAACCGACATAGGCTAAGTACGGAGCCACTTTTATTAAGTGTGCCACACTTAAGACTTATCCATTCCCTATTAAATAGAGACGAATTTCTAGCCATTTGAAGATATCTCTCATACTTAAAACACACACTCACCTTTAATATTTCTCTCTCTTTTCTTAGGTTTTATACAAAAAATTATGGCGAAGACAAAGACGGTTTAATAAGCAAATACGGGTTTAGTAAGATTTGATACTTGTAAATAGGTTGTGTTTTGATCCATTTCATATCCGAATCTCGTATGTTTCTCGTTTATCTATTTAAATTTGTTATTATGAACCACGTAGCCATGAGACGCTAAGCCCTCTTATGACTACTCGGTCATGTTAATATAATAAAGAAGTATTTGGTATTATTGTGATCTTGTTAATCTTAATCTTACATTAAAATCCTATCGTGTCTAATCTTATCAACTTTGTTCGTCAACTTTGATTGTATACTCATAACGGTATAGGTCGAAAGACCCGTTGTGACCTATGTAGTTTTAAATATTTGTCTACGATCTTTATCATTTGGTTGGAGAAATACGCTAACGTTAATTGATAAACAAAATAGATATGATTATAAATAAGTAACATTGGTTTTTGCGTGACATACTTACACTAAGATTAACTAACATAAGTCTTAAGTTAAAAAAAATATTTTGAAAACGATTTTTGACGAAAAACCTATTTTTATAATTAAAAAACATAAATCTAAGACACATCTATACCATTGCTACTGAATTATATGAAACAACCCGAGTAGTCATATTCCTTTATCATTGAAACTCACTATTATCAGTTATCCATTATTCATCTTGAAAAAGTTGTTATAAATTGTTCTAATTATTGTGATTATACAAACATAATCAAATCCCTGTGGACGACTTGGTCTTCCCTAAATCTATACTACAAACATGGGTTATACTTTTCCCGTGTGTTTCTTTATAATTAACTAGTAATTCTAGTATTATAAATTTGAAACTTTTGAAACACATCACACTGCAACTCAGACTCATTTTCCAACTCCTCAATTTCTTTAACAATCTCTAAAGAAAACAACTTCCCGCTACCAACATAACCCACACATACATCTGATCACAGTAAAAACTTTATTCTTTACCCTTTATTCATCAGTACATTTCAGAAGTTAATTATTTCCTTTGTGGTGCATTGTTATACACATGCTTCTTCATGTTATAACTTTGATTCACAATTAACACTTGTGGGCTATTATTCTTGTCAAAATTGTCAGTATGAGCTTGAGTATATCTGGGTGTTGTTAATAATGCCTTAGTAAACCTTTTGGACACATTATTGTTTACTACTTGCAGCTTAGACAAACAAGCATCTACCAAAGTTTGTGGCCTAAGCATCCTCACACTCATCTCAATCTCCTTATCTAACCCACCCAAAAAGAAACTAATGGCTTGGGTCTCAGGCACTTCTACCTTGGTCATCAACAAATCAAAGGCATCAATGTACACTTGCACCAACCCATCTTTCTGCCTAATATTCTTTAGTTTAGACATAGGATCCTCGTAAGTGCTACAAAACCTTTTTAGCAATGCCTCAACATACACTTCGCAAGTCACATTTTCCACATTAACTCTACTAAACTATTGGTGCCAAGCTAAAGCTCTATCATATCATATAAATGCATAGAAGCTAATTTAATCTTTTGATTATCTTCTACCTCGTCTACTTTAAAGAACTGATTACATCTATAACACCCACCATTAGGAATCATCCCCCATAAAACTTCGAAACTATGAATTAGTCAACTGACTCATTCTGGGTTATTATTATAGATAATGTAACATAAGAATATGAAGTTTCCACCTAAGAGCAATTTGTAATTCTGAGGTTCAAGAAGTCCTTCCTAACACAAACCTCATTAACAGATGAGTTCATATCAGCTATTGACTTATTAACCTGATCCTCAATTGTCTTGTTCACAACCGCCATTGTTGAAGCTAAAGATGCTTCAATTGCTTCAATAATGAAGGATTTTAGAGAATCATCAATTGGCCAAATTACTTGTCTTGTATTCATCATGATTATGTGTTTTGATTAAAAAGGATAAAGGTTCAAGAACTTGAATAACTGTTTTGATGGGTGATTTGGAAAAACTTTTTTAAACAGAATTTGAACACACAAATCGACTTGAACCGGTGCTATGATACCGCATGTTATGATCAAGTCCAAATCTAATCAATGAAAGTGAAGAATGCGATAACAAATAAATCCAAATCGAAGAAACAATAGAAACCGAGATTTAAAGATTAAATTGGGATTTATTATAGAATTGTAAATTAAGTGAGAATTTGTTACAAGAAGGTCGTAAAATGAATAGCTAAATGAAAATGATACAATGATTAGGTATTTATACTAATGAAATGAAAAAGATAAAACTATAACAGAATTTCTCACCAATTATAAGATAATGATCAAATTTACATCATTTGATCTTAGACCTATGTTTGACCTGCCATTATATCAGTTTCCTTTACGTAATTATACATTCCATGCAAGGCAAGTAACATAAGATTTGTTAGGGGCGTTTGTTTTTAGTCGTCTGGATTACATCATGTTTAATGACCATCATGTTTTATCCTTGATTTTCTTCTTGGTCACTGGATTGTTGTAGTTACTAAGTTAGGTCGGTTATTGGAGCATGTTTGGCAAAGCTAATGAGGTGTCATTTTATATACTTTTTCAGGGTCGTTTAACCCCCTAAATCGTGCATTTAGCCAAAAAAGTGAAGAAAACAATGAAAAAAAAAAAAAAAAAAGGGGGGGGGGGGGGGGGGAAAAAAAAAAAAAATGGTACTTACGTTCTTTTAGTATTATTTAGAAGGCATTCGGAGGAAATACACGTGACTTAGGCTCATTTGGAGAAGAAACGGACAAGACTACGAACCTACACTAACATCTCTCAAGAATTTCTACTCAGAAGCTGGAGATGGCGTCACAGCTTACACGTGACGCCGTCATAACCCATCTCAAGACGGCGTCACAAGATCTCTAAACGGCGTCAGTTGTATGACCCAACCCAAGATCTAGAATATTCTTATCACGATGGCGTCACGATTAACACGCGACACTGTCGCAGCGATTTTCCTATAAATATAAATCCATTTTTAGGGTTTTAGGTGTGTAACTTTAGAGTAAAAGAAAGGGACAAACCCTAGTTTGTTTAGCAGCTGTTAGGGACGATTTTAGAGCCTCAAAACCCTATTGTACTCTCTTCAATTCATGTTTTAATCAAGTAAGATTATCTTAATCATTCAATAAGTCTATGTGTTGTTTGATTCATTATTGTTCTTGCTTTACTTATAACATGCTTGGCTAAACCTTCTATTGTGTTTATTTATGATTGTATGAAACCTAGGATGTAGATCTTAGTGATGTTGCTACTTGTGATGAATATGCATGTTAGGTCTTAGAAAACTAGCTTTTGCCTGTATCGCTGTTGATATGTCTAGGAAAACATGATTGTGTAGAAAGGATACCATCGGGTAACAGTCTTCATACTACCTTGCCCCTTATATGGTTGATCAACTCTTAATATATTTCAAATGCATTTAATATACTCTTAGGAGCCTTGTAATAGTCTTCATACTACCTTACTTGTGCGTTGCCTTAACGGAATATTAAATAGACGGCGGGTTCGTGTAATTCGTTCATGACTTAGGAAATAATGACATAGATCATCACAAGTGTGACAAAGCAACAACACTAGGAGAAGCAATCTAGGGAGTAATACATGATTAAATAAACACAATATTTTATTATATTGTTATCACCAATAGCGTAGTTTATATTTAGTTTAATAGCTAAAACCAACCAAACCTTTCAAATATATGATTTACCTGCTTTCCTATAAACATAAAAATACAAAAAGAATCTTCTCTCGACCCTTAGAATTTTGTTAGACCGTGATCAAGCCTTCCCAACCTATTCCCCTAGAGAATGATAACAACCTCCGAGTCTTGCATATGCTACATTACAACGGTTAGGTACACTGCCTAGGGAGTTGAGAAACTTCTTGTAGAAGTCCCTTACGACAACCGCAACAAGTTTTTGGTGCCACTGCGTGCGGAATAGTTAGGTTTTGATCATAGTTTAGCTTAGTTCTACTTGCTTGAATCCTTTCAAGTAAGATTTAATTTCCGCATATTAGCTTTCTCGTAGTCTATCTTTTCTTTGTGTGTTTGTTCGTAATTTTCATTGACTATTCTACTCTTCACTATGGAGAATGCAAATCCATCATCGACCTTAGGACCCTCCTCTCAGGAACCATCCGTCACTACTCACGCTAAGTTTACGGCCCGAATAAACTAGCTTTTATAAATGAGGCAAACCATTGATTCTCTCATCTTCAAAACCATGAACGAATTAACCAACCAATCTTCCGACTCCGAAATCTTCTGCCCTGAAGAGAGAATTAAGGAACTTGAATTAAGAACGCAACAAAGAAACAATTTTGAGGAAGAATTAATCAAGGATAGGTTCCCTACTGAGAAAGAACTAGCTTATCATAAGGAACTATTAGGAGAACCTCAACCCCCTTTCTCGACCCTAGAGCCCAAGATTAAGTGAGGCGACCCCTAGAGTTTGAAGATTCCTTGCGTAATCGGTACCGTTTACACGGGCCATGCATACATTGATTGACAATCTCCTGTCAACATCATGTCTCGTGCTTACTACAACAAAATAAGAGAAAAATCCTTATAAGCACGTAGAAACCCATACCAACCATATAAGTTTTGCTACTTCTTTAGAAGAGCTAAAAATGTGCATATATTTATCAGGTGCTTCATCATTGATAGTGGGTTAAGTGAAGTAGTCTTGGGACAACCTTTTGCGCATACATCTAAGCTCAATTATGATGAATCTTTAGGATTAATTAGGTTTGCCCAAAGGGACGACGAGGTCGTGTTTAGAATGCCTCAAAGGACAAAAGAATTAGACCTAGTATCTTCTTTAGAAAAGGATAAGTTTGAGGCATCCTTTGTGGAAACCATGAAGGTTAGAAAAAAGGGGTTTAAGCATGTCCTTGAAAAGATAAAGGGGTATTACAAAGCTTGTATGAACCTTTGACATACTTATAAAAGAGATAGGGAAACAATTGAAAAACTCAAAACTAACCACATAAGTATCCACACAAGCTTAAGGAGATAAAAGTAACTTCGAGTCTACTACAAGACTCATAATAAAAAAACGCTTCTTGGGGAGGCAACCAAGATTTACTTTTCCCGTAATTAGTGTGTCCTATGTGTTTTAATTCTTTACTATTTGGTTTTATTATGTTTGAACTTAATCTTGTAAACAATCTTTTGTATTGTTTTTTAACCTCGCTTAATTTCAATCAAAGGTATTTTGCAAACAATAAGTGTACGGGAATTTATCCGGTTTTGACCAAGTTCAAGCATTTTAAATGAATTGTTTTTATTAATCCGAGCGTCAGTTTCGAGTCATATGATTAAATTGTCAAATCTCAGGTTTTATGCAGCCATTTGTACATGAATTAACTTATGGAATCAAGTGCAAGAAATTTTTCATCAAAAACAAAAATTTCGTTTTCACAAACTGGAACGGCGGTCTACGATTTACACGCGACAACCGTCACCAATGACAACCCGTAGTCGGTTAGACTTTCCTGATGGCGTCCAAACGCCCCGGTCAAAAACTTAAAGTTTAAATATTTTTTTAAAATAAAACGCTGCATAACATTTAAAATATGTAAACTTCTGTTAAAACCTCAAAACCAATAAGTTTTTGACAATTCTCTCATCCATCGTTACTACTGCGTTACGAGTCACCCTAATTTCATATTGTAATATTTGTATAATCCGCACATTTTATTGCTTGGTATAGTTGTCTTGTGTCTTTGATCACAAGTTATATTGATGAGAAAGTAAGCTTGGAAATTCTTAGGAAGTTTTCATCTGGAATGTTCTTGAAGATATTTAACCAGTTTTCCATTTTTTTCTCATTTTTTGGCAAACCAAGGGGATGACTAGTTTCTCTAATCTTGTTTCTTTTCCCTTAAATCCGATTTTACGGGTACCTTTATAGAACCATTAAGGACATGTCAACGTAAGTGTAGGGAGAGAATGAAAGCCTTAGAAACTATTCTTTCATTTTCCATTTGCTTTGTCCTTGAAATGATAGGTAATATATCGAAACATAGCATAAGAGGTAATTTTGA